>PVJL010007699.1:0-74898 GCA_004026885.1 Lyroderma lyra | reverse complement strand
TCCATCTGGTTGGTCCTGTTTCCTATGGCAGTTATTTCATTTCTCACTTCTTTTATGGTATTATTTATTTCTCGTATTTCCGTCTCAATCTTTCTTATGTTTTGAAATTCTTTGTTAAATTGTTCTTTTTGTTCACAGAGTTCCTTTTTTATGTCGTTTATATCCTTTTTTATGTTATTTATCTCAGCTATGGTGTTCTGCCAATAGGTTTTCATTTCTCTCACAGCCTTTAGAATGGCGGCTTTAAATTCTCCTCACTTAAATTCGACCCTTCCAGATGTAACAAGTTGTCTTCTGGGTTAATTTCATCTTCTTTCTGAGGAGTTTTAGTTTTTAAGGAATTCATCCTGTCCACTGGTATCTTCCTCTTTGACATGAGGGCTTTATGTTCACTGCCCAGATTATTGCTTTTGTGGTGTCTTGCTGTAGGGCAGACACTAGGTGGCGCTGGGGGTCAAGTTTTGGGGGAAAGGGGGCTGTTTGTTTCTTTTTTCTGATCTCCTACTGCGTTTGGAGGCTATGTGCATATATCCTGGGGAGGGGCCAACAAAAGGCTTTGGCCCTTTGCTGGGGAAAATCAGTCTTTCTTCCCAGCCCTGATTCAGTACCTGGCTGTCTAAAGGCTCACACTGCTTTCGGAACTCTGGGGTACACGAGGAAGTGCCCGCTCCATAAGTCCAAAGATGTGGGCCTGGCCTGAGACAGCAGGGTCGCCTTTGCAGCAGGTTGGGAACAGGAATTGCAGCCCTGTGTAGATCTCCAGGGGGCTTAGAGCTGGGGTGTTATCTTTGCAGTTCAGAGTCCTCGCTCAGCCCTTCTACCACTCAAAAGTTCCAGAGGCTGGCTCCCAAACTCCTTCTGTCCCCAGCTCCCCAGTCTCTCTCCCCTCTTCCAAACTGTGCATCTCCGAATAGTCAGCAGGGATCGCGTCCCAATCCCACGTGGTCTGTCTCTGCTCCCTTCCCTCTCCCCGACTCGCCCCCTTGTTGCCAGCCTTCAGGTGTTTACTTGCGATTTGTGGATTTCTCAACAGCCGGTTTGTCACTTAGGATCCTCTTTCTTGGCTCCTGGATGGCTGTTCAATTGTGTTTTCTGGGAGAGACTTTAGGAACCTCCTCTCTAGTCGCCATCTTGTCTTCTCTCTCAACAATTTTCTTGTCCCAGTCCAAGTGAGTGTGGCTGCGTGTGAATTCACCCTGTAGTGGAATGGCGTGTTATCCAGGGCAGGGTCCTGGCTGTGTACCCTGAGCTGCCAGGATGGGCTCTGGCCACCTGTGACCCTGAACTGGAATCGGTGATCATCTTTAAAAGAAAAAAAACTATAAAAAGTTTTAACACAATATTCACTGTTATGTTAAATAGTGAAAAATTAGAATGCATGTTTTAAAAGCAGTAATGATAACCTTTTAGGTAATGGTGGTAGTGGAATAAAGGTCATATAAAATTAGAAATGGGCAGTGTTTTTGAATATTTTGTTTAAAGGTAAGTGTGTTGTGTGATTCTTTATAAATCTAAGTAAGGATCATTGTTTTTTATTTGTTCTACAAGTAAGACACTTCAAGGTCTTGGTAGGATTGAATACTTTTGTCTTGTGGTATTACACCATTATGTTCCAGATAGTTTTTGTGAAATAAGTAAGTGATTGCAATGTCTTTTTCTTCCCCATCTGGCCTTTGTTATTAAACTTTCATGAGCAAGATGTTTTAGAAAGCCTCAGGAATGCCTGACTCATTTTCAGATTTTTTTTGTTTCTTTTTGTTGTTGTTGGTACAATATTTTCTGACTTATTGTGATCTTCTGGGAATTTTTTGCTTCCTTTGAAAGGGTCAAATATGCCTTTGATTGCAACAATACAATTGTTCAGGTCTCCCCGAGCTTTGATATCTCAAATAGAGTTTGCATAGTTTCAGGTGACCTAAAAGTCTTAACAATATAAATTATTATTTTACTATTTTATGTAAATAGTCTTCCTTAATAATTCCAGGTTTCATTAGCATCAAAATAGTGTTAAACATCTTGTCTTCTATTGCTTACCTTTCCTTCCATTTCTCTTTTGATTCTAGAATATTTTAGGTGCTTTTATTTGAAAGAATATCCTTATGTAATCAAAGCACATAGTACCCTATGAATGTATTCTACTTAGTGCAATGGGTATTGATCAAAATATAAACTTAATAATCTGCTCTGTTGCAAAACATGTGTGGGAAATATTTATTGTTAAACTTAAATATAAGTTATCCAACAGACAACCATGGAAAGTCTTTAGTATACTTAAAAAAGATTTTAGAAAGAATTTCAGGATACAGAAATTTATAATATCAAATGAATTATATGATATCATAGTATTGCAATAAAACTTATTGAGTTGAAAAATATAAATTAAACACAGTTAACCAGTGCCAAATAAATTGAATAAACATTGACTAATACATTGCAATTCTTCTGCTTCCTCCGCATAACTAGTAAATGTAATTGATAGCAGGTTGGAAGTAGCAAATTCATCATAGAAATGTGTTTAAATAATAACAACCTCTCAGGACATCAGTTTATTTCATCCTGTGAAATAAGAGTTGAAAAAGTGTTATAGTTGTTCTAAAGTTAGGACGATACATTTTTACTACTTAAAATGCCCTTGTTCAGTTTTCTGCCTGATGAAATTTTTACTCCTACTTTAAAAGCCAACAGAAATGCCACTTCCTTTGGGAAGTATTTTCATGTGTCAGAATGTATCTATTACTTTCTCTCTGTGCTGCTTACTAGATAATATCCATGTACCTATATAATGTCAACTTTATAGTGTTTTGCCTATAGTGCAAAGACTTTGTTTATCCTTAAATATCATAAGATTTTTCAGCCAGATTTAAAATCTTTTTATTTTGTGCATTTCTCATATCATTTCAATTGCAAATGATAAAAATCCGGTCCTAAAATGGCTTAAGCTGAAAAAGAATTGATTGACTTGTAACTTCACAAGGACAGTGGTGGTTCTAGTGTCATCTTAAATCAATCTCAAAATATTTCACCAGGATCCATTTCCTCTGTTTCCATCTCTCATTTTCTTTTATTCTGGATTAGTTGCTATATGAGAGAAGGTTTCTTCTCATGACAGTAAGGTGGTTTTAAGCCTTACAGCTTCATAAATTGAAGAGCAGTTGATTTTGAGAATCTCAGTTTTAGAAACTCCTCTACAAGCTCTGAAACTTACTCTGAAATTACCAGGTTGAGTCAAAGTCTACCTCTTTTAAGTTATTAGTATGGACAGGTCATGATAATGATCTAATTGGGTCCTATATCTCAACTTTGGAACCCCTAAAATTTCACCTCCATGTTATACGGAATGAAAGTAACTAAGGGGTGTGTGCTTCAAGAAAAATTGAAGGGCTGTTGACAAAGAAAGAGATATGGATACTGGGCAGAAAACATCAAGTAATAAGAAGAGCCATTGTATTGCTGTACACATCACACTGGTTAGAACGTCAAGAGTACAATGACACAAAAAAATATATAAATAAATAAGATGCGTAAAATTTAGAAAAAAGCAAATGAAAGAAGGATAGCAAAAGAGCTCTACTAGAGTTAATTCTAAATACAATACCATCTCAGGAATTATGCTTTGAGGGCTTTATTGAAAAATTAGAAAAGCTTAAAGCTTATAAAAAATAAAAAGTGCTTACATGAATATTTATGGACCAAATAATGTATTCGTTAAAACTTTTAGTTCTTCTTAAGTTAATTAGAATATTGGCATGGGTAATCAAAAAACTTGGTAATAAAAAAATATTTTTTTCTTAATTTGTAATTAGAGCAAAAATAGATTACATATTTTTCTTCTTCTGTATGTTTTACTTAAGGTGTTAGTTTTGTCCTTATTTATGAGTAATGACTCTGGTTGATAAATGGTTGAAGGGAAATTAAGCTATAGGTAACCTATGAGAAGAATAACAAACAAATAACTGGTCCTTTTAATATTAAATTTTATTTAATGGTCTCTGGAAGCCTCAGTATAATTACAATTAAAACACAATTCAAGTTAAGTAAATTATATGGTATAACAAGTAGTCAACAAGAGACATGACAAAACATAAAACCTGTCATATGGGAATTCTGTCTTGATATAGAACCCTCCTATTCATTTTTCCTACTCTAAGAAAAACATTAAAAAGTAATTATGTCTTGTGGTACTTAACAAAATTATAATTATAACTGTAACTATATAATATAATAACTATTTCCATAAATTTGTTGTTGTATGTCCTTCGACTTTCTGATGACACAGACCTGTCTACCTGGTTAAGTACTCTTGCCTTACACAAAGAAAAAGAAGGCACTTCATGTGTGAAAACGAATCAGTGTCAAGTGAAGAGTATTCTACCTGTGTTTTGGTCAAAATTTATCATTTCTATGGGCTACTCTCAGCTGCTAATTGAGTGTGGTGGGGTGAAGAGCAGGCAGGCCAATTTCTGGAAGATATGAAATCCCTCAGATGGCTGACTTTGGTTTGAGGCTTCCCAATAGTCTTGTAGAACATTCCTCAGCCTGCATAGCAGTTTAGGAAACATTTATCTGGCCTTTACTCTCATCTTCACTCTGAGTCAACTTTGGATCACTGTCTGATGGGCCAGACTTTCTGGGCCCTATCTCCATTTTTTTTTTTCAAAGACATTTCCACTTAGAAAATTCCTGTATATTTTGTCCTGTCTTGGTCTTTACTTTGTAGAGTATCTGGACTAACACACTTATGTCACATTGATAGATAATTTTATTATGAGTTCTATCTGTCTGGAGTATGATGTTACTGTGATAGACCCTAGAAATGTAAACAAAAAATGTTAGTTGACACTGCTAATATAATCTTACTATATTGGAAGAAAGAGTAATTGCAATACAGTAGAAGTATGATGATTTATGTCATAGAGATTTATCACAGAAGTCAAGTAATGTGATGTTTGGAAATGCACCAATGGATAGAGCTAAAGAAGAATTCTGAATCTCAAAGAATATGAACACTAATCTGCATATATGCATAGATAATCATGCAAAGCATAAATCCTAGTTGGAGAGCAAATATCCCTGATTGTTAGTACCTTATATGGGTGGACAGATGCCAATAATTATACCTAAGAGGTTAGAGCATTCCCATCATTCTTCACAGGTATTCATTAATTGCTATAAAGGATGATGGGAATGCTCTAACTTCTTAGGTAAAATTATTGATAACTGCCCATCCATATAAGGTGCTAATAATTCATATATATATATATATATATATATATATATATATATATGCACACACACATGCATATATATAAATTGCTGTATATATGTAGATAGATAGATGATAGATATAAAGATAAATACAGAGATATATAGATGTCTCACACAATCTATCTGGAATTTTGGTTAAAATTCAGAAGGTCTAGAATAAAGCCTGAGGTCCTATATATATGCATATTTTCAATAAGTTTTTCTAAAATTTAAATTAAATATAATACCATCAATTTGCTATTTGAAGTGTACAATTCAGTGTCCTTAGCATGTTCACAGAGTTATGTAATCATCTCTACTATCTAAATTCATCATGCACACTACATTTTAAACAGCAAATTCCTAAGAGTCTGGCTAGAAAACCAGTATCTGATATCAAACAATATTTTCCCACCCTTGAACACTTTCTGTAAGGCCAACCAAAGTGAATATTATAATTCTATGTGCATCTGGCTTCATGGCAAAGCTAGCCTTGAGTCCTTTCATAGTCTTCACTGAGATTTAGCTAAATATGAGATGCCCAGGGAAGTTTGCTCAGAAGAGGTGAAATGGCTTAGGTTTTGAAGATGGAGAAAGTATCAGTTGGGTTTGATAATTAACCCTTGCAGAAAGCATCATACACAAGAATACTAGGTTATGAGAGAATGTGATCTCTTCAAGGACCTATCAGATGATCAGCACACCTTTCTTAAAAAGTTTAGTGATGATAAACTAAGATAAAAGACTGTGACCAAATCTCAAAAAGCCCGTGTATCACATAGGATTTTTTATTTTAATCTGAAGATGATGATGAGTCATTAAACAATGTTAAACCACAAAGAAAAATGATTAATACCCATTGTGAATAGGTCATCTGGCAAAAGGCTAGAAGATAAATTATTTTAAATTGAGTCTGATTATAAATCTCTCTGGAAACTACTCAGAAGAATTTTTGATCAATAAAGACAATAATTAATATGGCAAAAATAATTTACTTGCAATTATATTAAAAAGTAAAAATCAAAGTAGAAATATAAATAGTACTTCGTTAAGATTCAGATAGAAGATGTGAGAGAGATAGGCACCTTGTATTAAAACTAGGATTCTAGCTTTGGTGATTTGAGGTAAAAATGAAAACACTACCTGAGACAGGACAAAGACAAAAGAAAGGTGTTACTTTATGTATTTGAGTTTGATTTTCATTTATTTATATATTTTATAGAGGGTTGGAGTTTAGGGTAGTATATAACTTGAGGATAATGACTTGAGTTTTGCCTGGACATTCACTGAAATCATGGGTGTATTTGAGATTGCACAGGTGGGTGGTTAAAGGAAGGAGACACAAAGTTCTGAGACAACATCGATGTTTCAGGAGGGAACAGAGATAGAAAGATATATAAAGGAAATAGAAAGATAAAGATTAGTAAGTAAGAAGAAAGTTCATGGAATTTAAGATTCCAGATCAGGGAAGAAATGGTTAACGAGAGGAAGGCGCTACTTATATGTCAAATGTGCACTGAGTGTCCGTGAAACAGACTGAAACTCTCAGGATTTAGAAAGTTTCTGTGGAAAGTTAGTGGTATATTGGGGGGAGAGGTGAAGTTTTGCTTTTGTCCTTATAGTAGTACGATGAATTTTATATGCTTATTCCAGTTCTATGTGAAAAATAAAGTAGAAGACAATAGGATATGGCTATGGAAGTTACTGTTATACACAGTTGTAATCTCCCCTTAATGATCAAAAGAGAATATAAACCAGTGTTGTACCAGGGTGAGATTTTTTTCTCTGTTGAGTGCCTTTAAGTATAAAGGTAAACTAAAAAATAAAAATTCTGGGTAAAGATTAAAATAATATATTTTGTTTTTCAGAAATATTTCTTTGTATGTTAGTTTTTCTTTATGGATGATGTTTTTCTCTTTCTCCACAGCAAACATGTGTTTCTTTTATATATTTGTAGTAAGAGTCAAAAGAGCTAATATACACAAGTTATTTTAAAATGTGAAAAGTAATATAGCACTATAAATTATTATTACATTCACCAATACCTAAATCTAAAAAAAAAAAAAGATTCCTTGGATGACAAGCCTTTTATAAGGACCAAAGAGCCCCAGTCAAATAAATAATAAAACACGAAAATTGCAGTGGAATTTACTTTATCATTTTAATTTTCACACTTTTGTTACATTGTTCAAAGGACTAAATGTTTGTGACCTCCAAAAATTCATACATTAAAATTTTAATCCCAATGTAATGATATTATGAGGTGGGATATTTGGAAATTGTTTAGGTACTGAGGAAGCATTTGTCATGAATGGGATTAGTTCCTTTACTATTATTACTCATAATAGTAAAAGACCTAGAATCAGCTAGATCTTTTACTATTGTGTAACAATAAAACAAAAAGTCAACAGTTTGCTACCCAGAAGAGAGCTCCAATCAGGAATTGTCCATGACACCACACTGGTCTCAGACTTTCAGTCTACTACAGAACTGGGAGGAAAAGAACCTTTGCATTGTTCACGTTGATAATGAAAAACTCACTTAGTTATGACACCAAGCACCTCATTGCACAGTTGTTTATAAGCCACCCAGTCAATGGTCTTTGTTTCAGTATCCTCAGATAAAATGTGTTGTTTCTCTAAGGTCAAACAGATAAAAATTGGCACAGTCTAAAGGTAAGATTAAATATCTACACATGGCAATATGAATTCCACTCAACCACACTTTTTGACTATATTGACTGAGGGTTATAGTAAGTGAAAGGGAAGAAGAGTAACAAAATTCAATTGCAGAGGCTTTTAGCAGAGTTTTTAAATTACAATAGCTCATCTGTTTCACTGTTGTTTTTTTCTTTCAACTCAGTTTAACTCTGTAATTTTTGGAGTTTTTGCAAAACATAAAGAAGGCTGTGGATCAGAAAAGGTGAATGTATTTGTGAAGAAGACCTTGGGAGATTTATCAATGTACACAATAAAATCCAGATAAGTCTTTCTCTGCAGTAAATAAAGGCTTTTCTTGAGTTTATAACACAATTGTAATCATGCTGAAAACTAAATTGTTGAGTAAAGTGTTTTTAAATGAATGGAAAGCTCTTGTGTTTTTATAATATGACCTAAAGTCAGTGAAAATCATAAAATTGTAGCAAGATGTAATAACATAGATATTTATGAACTAGACTAGAAGATACATATAGAAAAACAGGATTTGAACATTTAAAAAAAATTTTTTAGAAAAAATGGCCATCCATAAATTTGGTTTGTATTATTGGAACAGCACGTGGAAAAGAAATTTCAGTGGGATTGTCTACAACAAAATAGGAAGTTCAATTTAGGAATTTGTCCTGACTTTTGTGTTGGAACCAGTAGCTATACTCCAGGTAATCATTAAGATATATAAACAAATCTCCCCAAGCATTTATGAGTATGAAAGAAATTTTAGTTTTGTTCAAATCAGTGACATGGAAGTCACTGCTGAAAAACCTAAAACATTATTACTATAACTTGTTTGAATTGTAGACATCATATTCAACTACAAATTACCTGTAGATATGGTTATGAATTTTATATAATCCAGGTATATCAAATAATTTTTCTAAAATCCAATAGTTTTAGATGAATGTGAAATCATGAAGTTTTAAGTTTAAATACAGTCATATGTCCCTTAACAATGGGGATTTGTTTTGAGAAATTCAGTCTTAATGGATTTGATCATTGTACAAACATAATAGAGTGCACTTACAAAAACCTAGGTGGTATAGGCTACTACACACTTAGGCTATATGGTACAGCTTCTGGCTTCAAGGCTGTAAGCCTGTGTGATATGTTACCATACTAAAGAATATGAAATTAAACAAGTACAAGAGAAAATAATGAAATCAAGAGATGTGGTAAACATGAGATGCATGAGGTTGCTGCTGCACGTGAGGTCATATTAGTTTAGAATAAACATTTTTAAAAGTAAAAAGAGAACATTGTAAAACAACAACAAAAGGTATAATATAATAGATACATAAACCTGTCACATATTTCTATCATTCTCAAGTATTATGTACTGTACATAATTGTATGTGCTCCACATTTATGCTCCTAGCAACTCAATAGACTTGTTTAAAGCAGCATTATCATGAACACTGGAGTAATGTATTACCCTACAATATTAGGATGGTATGATGTCACTAGGTGATAGGAATTTTTTATCTTCATTATATTCTTATGTGATTATTGTATATTCAGTCTGTTGTTGACTAAAATGTTGTTATGCAGTGCATAACCATAATCTCTCTCATATTCAGCCTTTAGAGTAGTATAAACCATATAATCACAGATAAATTTTTTAGGAATTTTAGTTCCAAAGATAAATTATGACTTGTTGACAAAAATGTCCTTCGCTCAGTGAATTTTGAAGCTAAAACAGTTATTAGTACAGTAGACATTTATACATATTTTATAGAATATTTTTTAAAAGTTTCTATTAATTTTAATTTAGAGTTGAAAACCTGATAAATTTTCCTCCTAAAGAATTTTGGAAGTTACCAGAATCAAAATAAACTTCTATGTAAGGTAGGTATTGTTTTAAGTGTGCTGTATTTTGTTCAAACTTGTTTATGCCCTAGTTTTGTGTTTTTAATGACTATCCTTTCCCTACATAAACTTGCATATAAATTTCATATAAATAGTTTGAAAGGAGTAAATAAGTATTGATATGTGAAAAGCTATTGGCACTCTTTCTGCTTATGTAAAATCCTATAATTGTCATTATTTTTTTATTGGCATAGGAATTTCAGATTAATTAAAACATAGAATTAACCGTAGGCAAAACTGGTTGGAGACAGATTTATTTTCATTGTCTTCTGATACCTTTTTAAAGTATTTTATGGTTTTAACATTTTTCCAATGAGCTCAAAGTGCTTGCTGATTTAATTTTGCTAGTGAAGGAAAGGCCAGTTGCCAAACTAATTTACTATAGAGAATTTAATGAAATAAATATTTTTCCCAAAACATTGCATTTCAAGACAGAATAAGGTAATGTTTCTAAATATAGTGAATAAAAGCACGTGTTTGGAATTTAGACAAGTCTAGTTTGTAATGGCATCTGCATTATACATGATCTTGAGCAAGTATTTCTTTCAGCCTCAGTTCTTATTTATAAATCATCATATGATTTGGGGGAGAATGCAACATAGATGTATGCATTCATTTATTCCTGAGGAACTGTGCTAGGTTTTAGAGATTCTAAGGAGCAAAAGTTCATTTTCACAGAGTTGATAGTCTAACAAAGGAGACTGGTATTCACTATAGCTTTGCATAAAATAGTGACCAAATCAAACTAATGTTCCATTGTTGAGTAGTGTTTACTAAGCCATGTGTCCATGAAAGAATCCACCATCTATCTACAGGTTACAGAAGGTGTGTTGGAGATGTTCACATTTTATACTGAGTTTAGAAAATATATAAAATAGTCTACAAAAAAATGGGAAGTTCAATTGGAAAAGATATGTCTCAAATGATAAGAGTTTTAGACTTTAATGTTACCTGCATGGGAAAGCTATTTAGGAACTGATACATAGTTTTTATTTACAATGGATTGCATATGATATTCTCTACCATATAAGTAGATTTTCTACAGCTAGTCTTTGAGAATTTAGGTAGTTTTATTATTTTCTGAACAAAGCCCAGACAGACATTTTTACATTTTAAAAAGTCTGCCAGTGAAACACATACACACACACACACACACATTAGTGCAAGAAGCAGACTTTTTGGTTAATTGAAACGTCTCTTAAACTAGGGATCTTTAAAAATGACATATTCCCCCAAATATATAGTATTAATTGACGTCAAATTATTATTGCATTATTTACTTGACCTTGTGGGGTAAGGATAAGGCATTTTCTTGGAATATGGGCTTGCTGATTAGGGTCTTTTTTTTTTTCTTTGCTTAAATAGTCCCTGGTTTGCATTTTCTACACATTTTTATTTTCAGAATTTTTAAAGTATAATAATATTTAAATTCTTAAAAAGCAATCTGAATACAGTGATCATATATTTTCATTAGTTTCTCAAACTTTTAAGTTTTAAAATTTATTATATTTTAATTTTGATAACATTTTTGCTTATCAACTGACCTTTATTATATTTATCCAAACATTCATAGATTTGACTGACCTAATAACAACCAATTACAGTAAATAAACAGGTTTATAGACAATTGCAGCTGACTGACTCTTGGTAGCAAAATAAATGTTTGTTTTTTTTTGACTGACAGAAGCATCCTATAGCCTGCTGAAAATACACACATGGAACACCGAAGTGTCAGTTAATGCAATTAAAATATTTTTTCATTCTAAATCAGGACAATTTTAGAACTTAAACTTGTATTATCTATGAAGGCTGTGTTAGCAATGTGCATCAAAATAATTTTTCTTAAATGTTTATTAATATTTTCATCTTCTAAATTGTTTTAACTTTTATAAAAATTTCTCAAAATTATCATAATAAGTTAAAATACAAGGTAAATTGACCAAACTGAAAGACACAGACACAAACCCCTCCAATCAGAGTATATTACAATTCCCAAGCAGAATGTTAACAACATAGACAGATGAATGGGTGAATAATTTGATACATTGATAGACAGGTTGACAGACATATTTGAATATGTAAATGTTATTTAATATCAGTTTTCAAATGCAATTTGTTATTAAAAACTTAATTTTATCAGTTTATTATTTCTTAATAAGTCTACAACTAATGTACTCACTTTATTTAAAATTTAGGAGTAATTTAGCTGAAAGGTTGTCAAAGGCTAAACTAACATATTAAGAATTATGATTTTAACAAGAAAAATTCACTAAGGAGTTGTAAAAATCAAATACTAACATGTTTAAAATAGTTAGTTTTAGCACCTTGTAAACAATTTCCCTTAATAAATGATAATTACTTTGCCTCTGCCTTGGATGTCCCCAAAGCCATACTTTAAATAATAGGCCAGTGTCCATTTCATTGACCACATTCAAACTACATAAGGTAGTATAATAAATTTTTGCACCAGATGAGATTTTAGATTATAGGAGGTGATCTCCTTGGGTCACAGAAATCCTGCCTTGCAGAGTTTTCTGTCTTCAAATGCTTGGGTAAATATCGTGTACTAACTAAATACAACTCTGTAGAAAACATTGAAACAAATTAGAACTTTTTTTGAAAAATATATTAGGGTGCTGTTCTTTATTTGACTGGACATTCTAGGAAAAATAGAGCTACCTTCAGAGAATGAACAAATATTACAAAATACAGGACACATTATACTCTGGTATTTCAGAGGACAGGGCAAAGGATGATGCAGTAAGAGTAACATACATTTGCCATCATTGCAATAATTTCATATGGAATTAGGATTGATTTAATATTATCTGGAAACAATTAAAAGAAAGAAGCTGATAATGTATAATAAACAAGATTTATAATTTAAAAAAGAAGGTCTATGAATGGGGACACAGTTTGATACCTAAATAAAACAACAAAATAATTTGATATTCTATTTTTGTGACTTTACTGAAGATAAAATACTATATAATGCTCTATGTATGTTTAATTCATTCATTGAATCTTTGTTAAAAATCCTATGTGATGGGCCCTTTACTTAATTAATCATGGAGAATTCTGGTCATATAGTGGTCTGAACAGATGTTTTTGAATTGTGTTATAGCCATTGCACTTTTGAGAAAAACTCAGCACAATTATGATCTGCTTTTGGATTGAAGAAGGAAGCTGAATAATGCTTTGGACATATCAGAGACCTGATAATTTTTGCAGGCGTAAGGTGACATCTTCTTCAGCAATCTTATAATCACTTCTCTTTTTATATGTGGTATGAAGAGGAGAATATAATTGACCTAAGAAAATCCCATTAAGAAAGGGAAAGTAATTCTCTGATTGTAAGTGCAGTTTTATAACAGGTCAGTCATTTCTCTTGACATCAGAATACCCCTTGCTTCTCGGCATAAAGTATCCCACATTCTTCTATTAAAGGGTCAGAGGATATCAACTCATGGCATACTGTGAAAATGCAGCAAAAATAATATACCCATTGACCTTCAATTACCTTTCATTTCAGAAAATCCAAAATTTGAACCTGCATATCTACTGACATAAATATTTGATTGCCCACACAGCCCATTAATATCAAATGTAATGAAAATTGCAAAAGAGATGCAATTAATATCACATTCAATCTTCTGAAATCACAGATTCTGATCCTCTATAGAAAATCAAATTGCCATGAACTTGCAGAGATTATGAAAAACATATAAATGCAGTAGTCAGCAGAATCGACAGCCTCAGTGGAGAGTATTAAACATGAGAAAATACTACCAGGGACTATTGGTTAACTTATTTTCACTAATTTTCCATTTGGGGCAAGAGTTCTTAAATTATATTTTGCTTTTCTTTAAAGAGTATTCATTGTGTATGATTGTACTCAAACTTAATGAATAGAAAACTAAACCACCATTGCATAAAGGAAGAACTGAGTCATCCCATTCAACAGGAAGTTCAGGTGTGAGTAGCACTGTTATCATGACCATCATCATCATCATTCCTGTTTTGTCATTTAGTGGCAGCACATGCTTTTGCTGCCCCACACTTTTGATTTTATCCCTAGTTGTGTAAGCTCAGACAAATTGTTTATTTTTCAACAATACTGAACACTTATGAGTCCTTATGAGCACACATGTAAAGGAACTAATCAGGGAACCAACCCCAACTAATGGGAGATGAGGTTTCTTATTCCATAAACGGTGGGCCTACAAGTATTTTAGTTAACAGACGGCAAATGATTAGCCTTTGCAGGCACATAGTCTTTGTTGTGCATATTTAATACCACTACAGTGCAAAAACAACCATAGATAATACACAGATGAATGGGTGTGGCTTTGTTTCAGTAAATCTTTATCTACAAAATCAAGTCGCTGATAAATTTGGTTAGTGGGTAGCATTGCCATGTTTACATATAAAAATGCAAGACACTTACTTAAATTGGAATTTCAAATAAACAACCATTAACTTTTCTTAGCATGAATATGTCCTAAACAATCATTTGTTGTTTATGTGAAAATCAAAGTTAACTGAATATTTTATCTGGCAATCTTACCTACAGTTTGTTGTTTCAGGACCTCTGCTTCAAACAGATATTTTTGGAATTCAGTGTTGTCTCAGGACTCCTCAAAAAAATCAATTCTTTTAATTATAGTACAAATACTAATACATAGACATCAGTGTTGGCATTCTCTTTTTCCGTTCCTGCCTTACTCACCAAGCTCCCTGATAATTGCTTTCTGGGATCACCTCCTAAGTATACTACCTTTCTGCTATGGATCAAATTGTATTTATCAAAATTCATATGCTTAAGCCTTAACACTCAATGTGATTATATTTGGACATAGAACTTTTAAGGGATAATTAAAATTAAACAAGCTTGTAAAGGCAGGGTCTAGATTCCATAGGATTAATATACATATAAGAAAATACACCACAGAACAAGATATTCCACTGTTTTTGCAAACACATGGAAAAACTATGTGAGTACTTACTAAGAAAGCAACCATCTACAAGCTAGGAGGTAGAGAGTTAAGATTGGGAAGGCTTTTGCAGGGAAATTATTATGATGATCCGAAGTTAAGAAGAGAAGTGATAATAAGTGATATTATTACTTATTATATGATGATAATATAATAAGGAACATTAATATAAATTTTACACAATGTCTTTCAGAGAATGAAAGAAAAGAAAATGATTCCCAATTAATTTTTTTGTTAAATTTATTGGGATGATTTCTAAAAATTACATAAGTTCTGGGTGTACAATTCTACAATACATTATGTGTAGTCACCATCCAGAGTCAGTTCTCTTTCCATCATCATATATATGAGTGATGAAGACTGAGTGATCAAAAGATTATGTGTGTGTGTGTGTGTGTGTGTGTGTGTGTGTGTGTGTGTGTGTTGTGTGTGTGTGTTGTGTGTGTGTTGTGTGGAGATAGAGAGAGAGAGAGAAAGAGAGGGGGGAGAGGGAGAGAAAGAGAGAGAATTTTTTTTTTCAATCTGTAGTTTATCTTTTCACCCTCTTTTGCAGAACAAAATTTTAATTTTGATAAGCTCCAATTTATAGTTTTTTCTTCTATGCATAGTTTTGTCTTATTTCAGTAGCTAGAACTCTCAGTGTTAAGATTGACAATGAATGATGAGAGCAGAAACCCTTGCCTTGTTCCTGACTTTGGAGAAAATACATTATGTTGCACGTTAGAAATGAGGTTTCTTGGAAATGTTCTTTAATAAGTTAAGGATTTGTCCTGTATTCTAAACTTCCCAGGAATTTTTATAATAAATATTTGTGAAAACTTTTTATGTCAAATGAAACATTGTTTTTCTTCTTCTTCTTCTTTTTTTATTTTTTTATATGTGGGTAGTTCCCTGGTGGGGATCGAACCTAGGCCGCAACACTGACAGTGCCAGCGATGAAGACTTAAGCCACTACACCATCAGGGAATTCCCATTGTTTTTCTTCTTTAACCTGTCAAAATGGTGGATAATACTGATTAATTTTCAAACATTGATCTATGTTTACATACCTGTGATAAATCCCACTTTATTGCAGTATATTATGCTTTTTGTATAGGCTGACTAGGCATATCATTTCAAACAGGACAGAAAACAATGGGCTATCACATTTAAAATAGTGTTTGGTCAGCCTAGTCTCACTGGGCTAAATTCAAGTGTTAGTTGGCTTACCATATGTACCATTTGAAATAGGGCAGTATACAGTTGTTTTCTGTCCCTTTTAAAATGTTACCTGTAGTCCCCATTTTTTTTTTTTTTTTTTTTGCTTTTTGGTATGTGGGTAGCTCCCTGGCTGGGAATCGAACCTAGGCCGCAATACTGATAGTGCCAGCGCTGAAGCCTTAAGCCACTACACCATCAGGGAACTCCCCCTTATTTTTATATACTGTTCAATTTAATATTTCACTGGGATTTTATAAAAGTTTATGAGTGATACAGACCTGCAGTTTTGTTTTTGTTTTGTTTGTTTGTTTGTTTTGCTGTTCTTTTTATCTGTTTTGATATCAGGGTAGTATTGGCCTTATCAACTTAGTTGTGCAAGTCATGGAAATAGCTAAAATGTCCTTTGGTAGATGATTGAATAAAGTTGTGGTACATTTACACAATAGAATATTATTCAGCCATAAGAAAAGATGAAATATAGCCATTTACCGCAACATGGATGGACCTTGAAGTCATTATGCTAATCTAAATAAGTCAGGCAGAAAAAACCAAGAACCATGCAATGAATTTTTATACTCACATGTGGAACATAAAACTGAAAGCAACAAAGAAATAAGAACTCACGGACACAGTCAATAGTTTTGTGGTTACCTAAAGGTAATGGGGAGGGGGTGAAGAGGAAGGGAGGGGCACTCAAATATATGGTGATAGAAAGAGAACTGACTCTGGATGGTGACTACACAATGCAACACATAACCAATGTATTGTAGAATTATACACCTGGAACTTATGTAATTTTTAGCAATGTGACCCCAATACATTTAACAAGAAAATTAGTTGGGAATTGTTTTCTTTTCTTCCCTTCTCTGAAAGATGTTGTGTAAAATTTATATTAATGTCCCTGTATTTGATAAAATTCTCCAGCGAAACTATTTGAGCCTGGAGATTTCTGTTCTCAGGATATTTCTAATTACAAATTTTATTTACTGACTGTTTATAACATTATTCAGATTATATGTTGTATTTTGGCTAACTTTTTAAGGTTGCAATTTTCAAAAAATATGGTATACTTCTAAATTGTTTAATAAGAATTTCAAGTTATTTTTAATATTTCTTTACATTAATGGTTGCAGGATATATGATATCCCCTACATTATACCTCTTATTGGTGATTTGTGTCTTTTGTTTGTTTATCTTTGTAATATTGCTAGAGGTATCTTTTTATTATCTTATACATTTACTTTTTAGTTTATGAATTTTCTCAATTTATTCTATTTAACAATTAAACTTTTTTTTTCTTCTGTTTCATTTAGTTTTAACTTGTCCTTAGTTTCTAAAAGTAGAAGCTGAAATTATTGATTGGTTATTATTTCACTTTTATGATGTAACAATTTAGTGCTATACATTTTTCTTTCAACTTCATGTGTGAAATTAAATATAATTGTTTTTGTTTAATTCAATTTTATGTATTTTTATTTTCTTTGTAAATTTTTTTTGGAATATGTTTCTTTTCTTTTTATTATTAAACTTATTGAGATGACATTTGTTAGCAAGAATTACATAGGTTCCAGGTGTACAATTCTACAGCGCATTGTCAACTTGTTGTATAATAAGTTTACCACCTAATGTGAGTTCTCTTTCCATCACCTTATATTTAGCTCCCCCTCCCTCCTCTCCTACTCCCTCCCTCTTTTCCCCTCCCCTCCCCATTTGTCCCCAAATAAACATTAAACTATTGAATGTGTCCCTAGGTTTTTCATTTGTTCATTTTTTCTTTGCTGCTTTCAGTTTTATATTCCACATATGAGTGAAGTCATACAGTTTTTGTTTTATTTCTGTCTGGCTTATTTCACTTAGCATGATGATCTCCATTTGTTGCAAATGGCAGTATTTCATCTTTTCTTACAGCTGAGTAATATTCCATTGTGTATATGTACCACTGCTTCTTTATCCAGTCATCTGTCACAGGCCACTTTGGTTGTTTCCATGTTTTGGCCACTGTGAACAGTGCTGCAATGAACATGGGGGTACCTAAGTCTTTGTGGACAAAGGTTTTCAACTTTTTTGGGTAGATTCCCTGAATGGCGGTTGCTGGGTCATATGGTAACTCCATTCCCAATTTTTCTGGGGAAGCTCCACACCATCTTCCACAGTGGTTGCACCAGTCGGCACTCCCACCAGCAGTGTGCGAGAGTTCCTTTTTCTCCACATCCTCTCCAGCACTTGTTATTCCTTGTCTTGTTGATAACAGCCATTCTCACAGGTGTGAGGTGGTATCTCATTGTGGATTTGATTTGCATTTCCCTGATAGCTAATGAGCATGAGCATTTTTTCATATGTCTGCTGGCCATTTGTATTTCTTCATGGGAGAAGTGTCTGTTTAGTTCTTCTGCCCACTTCTTAATTGGGTTGTTTGTTTTTTTGTTGTTAAGTCATATTAGTTCTTTATATATTTTAGATATTAGACCCTTATCTGATGTGTTGTTTGCAAATATTTTCTCCCATTCAGTTGGCTGTCTCTTTGCCTTGTTGATGGTTTCTTTTGCTGTGCAGAAGCTTTTTAGTTTGATATAGTCCCATTCATTTATTTTTGCTTTTACTTTCCTTGCCTTTGAGGTCAGGTTCATGAAGTCTTCCTTGAGCTGTAGGTCTATAAGTATAGTACCTCTGTTGTCTTCTATACAGTTTATTGTTTCAGGTCTTCTATGAAGGTCTTTAATCCATTTTGAGTTAATTTTTGTATATGGAGAGAGTTCACAGCTCAGGTTCATTATTTTGCATACGTTTTTTCAACTTTCCCAGCACCATCTACAAAAGAGGCTGTCTTTTCCCCATTGCATGTTTTTTGTTCTTTTATCAAAAATTATTTGTCCATAAATTTGTGGATTTCTTTCTGGGTTTTCAGTTCTGTTCCATAGGTCCATATTTCTGTTTTTCTGCCAATACCAAGTTGTTTTGACTATTGATGCTTAGTAACATAAATTGAAATCAGGGTGTGTAATACCACCAGCCTTATTGTTTTTATGTAGTATTGCTTTGGCAATTCAAGTTCATTTATGGTTCCATATAAATCTGATAATTCTTTTATCCATTTCACAAAAGTATGGTTGTGGGACTTTGATAGGTATTGCATTAAATCGGTAGATTGCTTTGGGCAACATGACCATTTGAACAATGTTAAGTCTTCCTATCCATGAACAGGGGATATCTTTCCATTTCTTTGTGTCTGCTTCAACTTCTTTCAAAAATGTCTTATAATTTTCCATGTCTGTCACGTTCGTTGTTAAGTTAATTTCCAAGTATTTCATTCTTTTAGTTGTGATAGCACAAGGAATTGACTTCCTCATTTCTTTTTCTGAGGATTTGTTATTTGTATATAGGAATGCTGTTGATTTTTGTACATTGATTTTGTATCCTGCAACTTTACTGTATTTATTTATTGTTTCTAATAGATTCCTAGTGGAATCTTTGGGATTGTCTATATAAAGCATTATGTCATCTGCAAATAGTGACAATGTGACCTCTTCTTTTCCAATTTGGATATCTTTTATTCCTGTCTCTTGCCTGATCGCCATGGTTAGGACTTCTAGTACTATATTGAATAGCAATGGTGATAAGGGGCATCCCTGTCTTGTTCCTGTCTTTGTAAAATTTTACACACATTCTGGTAAGAAGTATACTCTTTAATTTCTGAGTATTTATATTTTTCCCTGTTGTCTTTCTTCTATTGATATATTGTTTGATTCAAATCTGTATATAATTCATATTCTGTATGATTTCAATTCTTTAAATTTCTTAAGATTATGTGGTGAAATTTCCATGGCCACTTGAAAAGAGTGCTTAATCTGATGTTGCTGGGTGACTGTAATGTAATACTTATGTTGATTAGCTTATCTATATTTTTGCTTATTTTCTGTCTAGTAGTTTTATTAATTGCTGAGAATTCTTACATAATTGTGGGCGACTCTATTCTTTCAGCTCTATTAGTTGAGATATAAACATTTAGGATTACTATTTCATCTTGGTGGATTGATTCTTTTATCATTATATAATGCCCATCGTATTGGCTAGTAATTTTCTTTGCTCTGAAATCTAATTTATTTTATAGTCATTTCTGAATTTTGATTTATTTATTTTTATTATTAAATTTATTAGGGTGGTATTGGTTAGTAAAATTACATATGTTCCATTCTGTAATATACCATCTATGTGTTGCATTGTGTGCTCATCACACACTCAGTACTCTTCCATCACCATATATGTATTTTACTCCCTTCCCCTCCTCCCCCACCCACTTCCCCCTTACCCTCTCTGGTCCCTGAGTTTTTGTTTCTTTGTTGCTTTCAGTCTTATATCCCACATATGAGTGAAGTCATATGGTTCTTGATCTTTTTTGTCTGACTTAATTTGCTCAGTATGATAATCTCAAGATCCATTCATGTTATTGCGAGTGTCAATATTTCATCTTTTCTTATGGCTGAGTAATATTCCATGATGTATATGCACCACATGTTCTTTACTCAGTCATTCATAGAAGGTTACTTTGTTGGTCCCATATCTTCACCACTGTGAACAATACTGGAATGAACACTGAGAAACATATATCTTTGTGGACTAAAGTTTTCAGATCTTTTGGGTAGATACCCAGAAGAGGGATTACTGGGTCATATGCTAACTCTATTCTTAAATTTTGAGAAACCTCCATACTGTTTTTCATAGTAGCTGTACCAGTTTTCATTCCCACCAGCACAGGATGAAGGTTCCTTTTTCTCCACAGCCTCTCCAACACATTATTATTTGTCTTATTGATGATAGGTATGAGGTGATATTTCGTTGTGGTTTTGATTTTCATTTTCCTAATGAAGCTAGTGAAGTTGAGCATTTTTTCATGTATTTGTTGGCCATTTCTCTTTCCCCTTGAGAAAAGTGTCTATTCAGGAAGTGTCTATTCAGGGCCTCTGACCATTTTTTAATTAGATTATTTGTATTTTTGTTGTTGACTTGTATAAGTTCTTCTTATATTTTGGATATTAGTCCCTTATAGAAGGTATTGTTTGTAAATATTTTTGTTTCATTTAGTTGGTTGCCTCTTTATTTTATTGATGGTATCTTACTGTGCAGAATATTTTTAGTTTGATATAGTCCCATTCATGTATTTTTTGCTTTTAATTCCCTTGTCTTTGAGGTCAATTTCATAAAATCTCTGAACCTAAGGTTCATAAGTTTAATACTGTTTTTTTCTTCCATGCAGTTTATTGTTTCCGGTCTTATGTGAAGGTCTTTAATCCATTTTGAGTTAATTTTGGGATATGGTGACAGCTCCAGTTCAGATTCATTCTTTTGCACATGCTTTCCAATTTTACTAGCACCATTTACTAAAGAGGCTTTCTTTTCTCCACTGTGTAATTTTTGCTCCTTGTCAAAAATTATCTGTCCATATATACGTGAGTTTATTTCTAGGTTCCCAATTCTATGTCATTGGTCTGTCAATACCATGCTGTTTTGATTATTGATACTATTCATATAAATTTAAGTTGGGGAATGTAATGCCTCAAACCCACCCCCCCACCGCCCTTTTTTCCTCCATAGGACCAGTTAGGCAATTTGGGATCTTCTGTGATTTCATACAAATCCAATGATACATTTATGTACTTCTTGAAAAAATGTCTTTAGGATTTTTATGGGAATTTCATTAAATCTGTATATTGCTTTGGGTAACATGCCCATTTTAACTATGTTGATTCTTCCAATCCATAAACACAGAATATCTTTCTATTTCTTTGTGTTTTTTTAAATTTCTTTTAATAATGTCTTATATTTTTCAGTTTATAAGTCCTTCACATCCTTTGTTAAGTTTATTCCTAAATATTTTATTGTTTTTGTTGCTACTAAAAAAGTATTGTTTTTTCATTATTTTCTGAAGTTTTGTTATTATTATATTAGAATGCAACAAATTTTTATACATTGATTTTGTGTCCTACAACTTTACTGTATTTATTTATTGTTTTTAATAATTTTCTGGTTGAATCTTTAGGATTTTTTTATACAAAGAATCATGTCATCTTCACTCCCATTTGAATGCCTTTTATTTCTTTCTCTTGCCTGGTAACTCTCACTAGATCTTCCAAAACTATATTCAATAACAGTGGTGACAGAGGACATCACTGTTCTGGATTTTAGGAAAAAAGCTTTCAGTTTTTCACCATTCAATATGATATTAGCTGAGGGTTTGTCATATGTGACCTGAATTTTGTTGAGCTATTTTCCTTCTATACCTATTTTATTGAGTATTTTGATCATAATGAATATTGTATCTCAAATGCTTTTTCTGCATCAATTGATATAATCACACATTTTTTATCTTTTAGTTTGTTTATGTGGTACATCACATTCATCAATTTGTATATATTGAACTGTCCTTGTATCCCTGGGATTAATCCCACTTGATCATGATGTGTAACCTCTTTAACGCAATGTTGTATTCTATTTCTTAGTATTTCGTTTAGAATTTTTATATCTGTGTTCATTAGAGATATTGGTCTATCACTATTTATTTATTTATTTATTTATCTATCTATCCATTCTTACCCAGCTTTGTTGTAAGGGTAATGTTGGCCTTATATTGTCTCTTCTTCAATTTTTTGGAAGAGTTTAAGAAGGACAGGTATTAATTCCTCTTTGAATGTTTGATAAAATTTGCTTATGAGGCCATCTGGTCCTGAGCTTTTGCTTTTGACTGATTAATTCAATTCTTTTACTGTTGATTAGTATATATTATTATCCATTTCTTCTTGGTTCAGTCTAGGTAGGCTATATGTTTCTAGAAACTTGTACATTTCTTCTAGGTTGTTGAATTCGGGTGGCATATAGCCCTTTATAGTATTCTCATACAATCCTTCATATTTCTGTGGTATGAATCAAAATTACTCCTCTTTCATTTCTTAATTTGTTCACCTGTGTCTTTTGTCATTTTACTTTGGTGAGTCTAGCCAAAGGTCTGTTGATTTTATTAAATTTTTCAAAGAACCTGGTTTTGTTGCATTAATTTTTTTCTATCTTTTTGTTGTTGTCCTTTATTTTATTTAGTTCTGCTCCAAAATTTATTATTTCCTTTTTTTCTGCAAACTTTGGGTTTCATTTGTTCCTTTTTTTTTAAGTCCTTTAAGATGTAGTTTATGTTGTTTGTTTTTTGAAAAAGAACTATAATGATATAAATTTCCCTCTGATCACTGCTTCTGCTGCATCCCAATAATTCTGATATGATGTGTTTTTTTCTCATTTTTTTCTATGTATTATATTTATCTATTTTATTTTTTCTTTGACACAGTCACTTTTTAATAACATGTTGTTTAATCTCCACATATATTGTTTTCTCTTCTTTCTTTTTGCAGTTGATCTCCAATTTCAAAGTTTTGTGGTCAGAGAATATGCTTGGTATACTAATAATTTTATCTTCTTAAATGTTCTGAGTCTAGATTTGTGTCCCAGCATATGGTCTGTTTTTGAGAATGTTCCAGGGGACCTAGAAAATAATGTATATGATGAAGTGTTCTGTAAATGTCAGTTATGTTCAATTGCTGTAATGTATCATTTAAAGCTGATGCTTCCTTATTGATTTTCTGTTTGGATCATATGTTTATTTATGGCTGTCAATGGGGTGTTTAGGTCCCCTAATATAATTGTGCTTTTTTTCAATTTCTCCCTCTGGTTCTGTTAGTAGTTGCTTTGTAAATTTTTGTGCTTTCTGATTGGGACACATATATTAAGTGTCATGTGTTGTTTAATTGTCATCTTTATCATTATGAAATGTCCATTTTGGCTCCTATTACCATTTTTATTCTAAAATCTGTTTTGTCAGCTATAAGTATGGCTACACTTACTTTTCTCTGGATGTCATCTGCTTGCAGTGTTGTTTTCTACCCTTTCACTTGGAGTCTAGCTTTGTTCTTGTGGCTGACTGAGGTGTGTCTCTTGGATGCAGCATATGGTTGGGTTTTATTTTTTTTTAATCCAATCTGTTACTTGTCTTTTTATTGCTGAGTTCAGTCCATTTACATTTAGGGTGATGACTGATATGTGAGAATTTCTTATAGCTATTATTTTGTGTGTTTTCTGGTAGTTTACTGTCTTGATTGCTTTTTTTTTTCTTTCAGTTATTTTACTTTAATGGTGCTCTATGATTTTTTTCCCTGTTTTCTCTTTTTTTATGTTGTGTCTCAGCTCTGGATTTTGTTGTTGTTGTTTTTTGTTTTTTGTTTCTTGAGTGATTTCGTATCAACAGTAGTCCTTTTCCTTAAATATGCTTTTTATCATCATTTCCCTTTGGGAATTCAGACCTTTACTTTCTCTGCTTGTATGTTTTTGTTGTCACCAGTTATCTCAATTTATTTTGATTTTTGGTTCCAGGTTGAATAGCCTGCCTCAGTATCTCCTGTAATTCAAGTCTTTTGCTAGAGAATTTCTTCAGCTTCTGTGTATTTGGAAATGTTTTTATTTCTTGATTATATCTGAAGAATAACTTTGCTGGATAAATTATTGTTGGTTGGTAATTTTTCTCTTTTAATAGTTTGAATATTTTATTGTACCACCTCCTGGAGAAGCTGACCAGACATACATTTTAAATAGGACAGTAAACAAATGTATTGACGTATTTCAAACATATGAATGGTCAGCCTACTGACACCTTGAATTTAGTTGAGTGGGACTAGGCTGACAATCCATGCTGTTTGAAATAGAACAGCACCATTGTTTTCTGTCCCATTTAAAATGGTACATTTGATCAGACTACTTGTGGCTTATAGAGTTTTTGCTGAAAAGTCTTATGATAATCTGATAGGCTTTCTTTTATAAGTTACAGTCTTCTTTTCTCTGGCTGCCTTGAAAATTCTTTCATCATCATTAATTTTTGATAGCTTAATATGTGCCTTGGAATAGACTTGTGGAGATTGAGGTAATTGAGCATCCTATTTGCCTCTGGAAGCTGAGGGTCTAGTTCTTTCCACAGGCCTGGAAAATTTGTGTCAACTATACATTTTAATAGACTCTCTGTGTCCTTTTCTCTATCTTTTCTTTCTGATAAATTCATTATTCTTATGTTATTTTTTTCTGATGGAGTCAAATATTAATAGTTCTTGTAAAGTTTTATATTTCTTTTACTTCTAATATCTCTCTTCTTTCATCTGTGTCATTTTCATATTTCTATCTTTGATACTAATTCTTTCCTTCATCCAGTGGACTCTGTTTCCTATGCTAGCTATTTTATTTTTCATCTAGGCTGACCACATGTGTTATTTTAAATAGGACAGAAAACAATGGCACTGTCCCATTTAAAAGAGTATATATGGTCAGCCTTGTCTCACTAAGTTAAATTCAAGGTGTCAGTAGGCTAACCAGATGTACCATTTGAGACAGAACAAGACTGGTATTTTCTATTTAAAAGGGTATATCTGGTCAGCTTATTTCATCTCTTTTATTGCATTGCTTATCTCCAGAATTTCCATTTGGTTCTTCTTTAAAGCTTCAATCTTTTTGTTAAAATACTACTTTTCTTCATGGAGTTTCTTTCTGAGTTTATTAAAGTGCTTCTCCATGTTTTCGTCTATCTCTTTGAGTGTTTTCAGAACTACAGTTTTAAATTCTATGTCATTTAGATCTTTAAGTTCCTTTTTTGGAGTTTTTTTTCATTTTCTTCTGAGCAGCTTTTTTTCCTTGGGTATTCATTGCTGTTTGTGTGTTTCTCTTCCTGAGTATCAAAAAACTTTTTCCCAGTAGATATGAAGAGGTCTTTTTTTCACTTTCCAATAGGTGTTGCTGGAGCTCTTGGGCTGCAGCAGTTTATTTTCTCTTGCTATTTATTTATTAATTTATTTATTTATTTATCTATCTATCTATCTTCTCATGCTGGGAGATATCCTGAGGGGGTGAGCTTCTTTTCTTTGACCCAGTTGCCTTGGTCTCAGTGCGCCTTCTCTTTGGGAGGATGTGGTAGGTGATAGGGCTCTGAACCTCTGAATTCCCAGTGCAGGCAGAAGCTGCCATGCCTGTATACCACAGCTTTTCTGGATGCCCTGCCGCCAGTTTCAGTGGGAAGGGTGGGAGCATAGTTTGTGGGGTGAGATGCAGGTTTGTTTGTGTTGAAGGGTAATGATGATTCCCAGACTGCAGCTGACTAACCCCTACAGCTCCTTCCCTGTTCACACTGGGTAGAGATGAGGGGAGAAAGCTCTGAGAGGGTGTGGAAAGGTGGCCAGGCTTTATGATTTCTGCCTGGCAGTGAGGTCAGCATGAGCCACGATCTCTGTGTGCCCCAAGGTCACAGTCATGGGCACTGGACTTAGCCACACCACAAGCCAGAAATGCCCCTGCCTGTTGGTGCCTCAGTTCTCAATGCTTCCAGGATTGTGATGCACTTCAGCTCACATCCCTTTGTCCCTGCCTCACTCCCTCACCTGCTGGGCTTCAAATCACATCCAATGGCCCCATCTCCACATTTTCTATTTCCCTTCTCCCCAGCTTGCCGTGCTTTCTCCATCCTTTAGGTGTTTCCTTGCCATGAGTGGGTCTCTCAGGTGAGGTTTTATGTTGCTTAGGGATTTCCTTGTTGGATTATAGTTTTTAATTTGTTGTATTTTCCAGGACAGGTTTCAAGAACCTCCTTTCAATGCTGTCTTCACGATGTCTCCCATTTCTCATTTTTAAAAAAGTTTGTAAATTCTTTCAATCTTTTTACATTCAACATTGCTATGTTGTTAAATTTGAAGATTTTTTCATTGAATATGATGCCATTGTTTCATACATTCTGCCAATTTCTATTTTATAATTGATGCATTTAGAACATTTGTATTTACAATAATTATTGATGTTTTATGGCTTTACTTTTTCAACGCATTATTCATTTTCTGTTTATTTTCTGTTTCTTGTCCCTAGTTATAGCTTATTATTATTTCTTTGTCTTTCTTACTTGAAGTTTTATAGAAGTTCAATTTTCAATTCTGTATAATATTTTTGAATTATTGTCTTGTGTAATTTCCTTAGTGCATGCAATATATCACAATCTGGTGTCAATATTTTACCACTCAGAGCTATACCCCCCCTTTAACATTGACACTTATAAAATATAGTACTTGTAACTATTTTTGTACCTCATTACATGCCATTCATTATCAATTTTGCTTTGACCTTAAAATATGATTAAAAATCCAAATAAATTATAAACTATTATATACTTGTATCTTTATGAATGTTTTTATTATTTCTGAAATTCTGAATCTTCTATATAATTATTTGTGACTGTCTGAATATCTTCCTTTAGCCATTTCTTAAGAGTAATTCTGCTAAAATACGTTGTCATTTTCTTTTGAGAATGTCTCTATTACCTGAGTGACAGCCTTTATTTCAGCATGTAAAAAACGTTGCTCCATTTTCACTTCTTCATCTTGGTTTCAAATGATACTTCTATTGTTCTTTGAATTGTGCTATTTTATATTTAATGCATCAAGTTTTCTTTTCAATTTTAAATATTTTTAATATTTAAATATATTATTCAGAAATTTAATGATAATAGACTATGTTAGAATTTTTTTTGAATTTTTTTATTTGTAATTCTCTCAGCTTTTGGAATCATAGGTGTCTCTTCCCCAATTTGGGAAATTTTCAGCTATTACTTATTTAAATACTTTTTTTAGTTCCACACACTTTCTTCTCTTTTTCTGAGATTCCAATGGTATTATTATTATATTTTTTGTTGTTTACCACAGATCTCTGAGGCTTTGTTCACTGTCTTTTCTTTCTCCTTCATTTTTGTTGAATATATACTTCTTTCAATTTAAAAAAAATGTTTTTTTTTTAATTTTTTACTATTAGTTTCAGGTATATAGAACAATAATATTATTAGACATTTACACGAAGTGATAACCCTAACAAGTCTACTACCAATCTGACACAATATATAGCTATTACAATACCATTGACTGTATTTCCTTGCTGTACTTTATATTCTATAACTATATATATATATATATATATATATATATATATATATGTATGTATTTACTTATAGTTTACATTTAGTATTATTTTATATTAGTTTAAGGTATACACTCCATTGGACAAGTATTTATATAATTTATGAAGTGATCCTCCAATAAGTTTAGTACCTATCTGATACCATACATAGTTTTTTACAATGTAATAATGATATCCCTCATACTGTACTACACATCCTCATTAGTATGTTTTGAATACCAATCTGTACTTCCTAATCACTTCACCTTTCTTCCCCATCCCCTCAAACCTTCTTTGCCATTTTAATTATTATATTATGTGTCTTGGTTTAGGCCTGTTTGTGTTCATCTTGTTTGGGACCCTCTGCACTTTTGGGGTTTGTATGTCTATTTCCATCACCAGGTTAGGAAACTTTTCAGTCATTATTTCTTCAGAAACTTTCTTGATTTCTTCCATTCTCTTGTCTACTTCTGATACTTCTATGATGTAAATATTGTCATGCTTTATGTTGTCCCACAGGTTCCTTACACTATTTTTATTTTTTTAAAATTATTTTTGTTGTTGTTTTAATGAGTGCTTCCTGCTATCTTATCTAATAAATCACTGATTTGATCCTCTGCTTCATCTAATCTACTATTAATTTCTTCTAGTGTGTTCTTTTTTAATTTCAGTTATTGTATTCTTTATTGTTATTTTTTTATGGTGTCTATGTCCTTTTATATGCTTTCGATCTCTTTGTTGAAATTCTCAGTAAGATCCCTAAATATTCTTATGACCAGTATTTTAGACTGTGTTTCTGGGAAATTGATTGTCTCCATTTCATTTAGTTCTGTTTCTGAAGGTTTCTCCTGTTTTGTTTTGTTTTGTTTTGTTTTTTAATTTGGGATCTGTTTTTTTTGTTTCATTTTGTTTTTTAAATCTCATTCTGGCAGTATCTCTATATCTCTATGCTTGTTTCTATGTATTCAATAGTTTTTCTATCTACTTTAGTCTTTGCTGGGTGGCCTAATGCAGTATGCATGCTATGTGGTCCAGATTTCTCTGATCTCCTGTACACGTGTCCCAGAAGTGTCCTAGGAAAGTGTTGCGTGTGTTCTCCTGTTGTAGTTGAGCCTCGATTGATTTTTTTTATATCAGTAAGTAGTTTTGACTTCCAGGCTGACTTACTGTGACTACTGGCTATGTCCACAGTGTATAAGCTGCTGTGTGGGATCTGACCTTTTAGAGGGGTATTTGCCTCCATGGTTTCTTGTGCCTGTTGTAAAGACCCTTTTGTTCTACCACTTGTTGGACTAACCTGGTAGTGCTCTACTGTGGTTTAAAGCTTGCTTCTGGGTATGTTATTTCTGGTGTCTTTTGGGAGGAACTCCCATGCAGGACAATTTCAGTCTTGTCTATGTTTGGTCCTTGGCTATCCAGTAAGAACTACAAAGTTATACATAGTTGGTTACTGCCTGTACATGGAGACATGTAGGGGTGGCCTTGCTATAAACTGAGTATCCACTATTGAGCTTGAGGCAGATAAGCAAAAGGCCCAGGACCCTTTAGGCCCATTGCCATTGGTAGGCAGCCTATAAGATTTAGTGATTGAAAGAGTCTCCTTAGGTGCATGGGCTGAAGTTGTTGACCTGGTGTTGAGTGCCTTCAGTGAAGCGGCACTAGCTGGGTGGAGCAGGGTCCCTGGAAATTACAAGGTGTGACTGGTGGTTTTTATAAAGTTAATTCAGATTCAGTTCTTGTGCCAGTGCCTGGCCTATGACCACTTTGCAAAATGCCCTGAGAATATTGCAGCCATCTACTGCAGTGCCTGGCCTATGGCCACTTCATAGTTATGTTCTAAGAACAATGCTGTGAGTCAACACTTGCCTTAGGGCTGTGGAGGTCTGAGAGCCACCCAAGAGAGGCTGTGGCACAGGTTTTGGGTCATTCACCCCCACCAAAAGTTCCCCGGGTTGCCATGGGCTGTCTATTGCTATAATAGATGGTTATAGCTTGTGAGGCAGGACCAGATGCTCAGTAGCCAAGGGTGTCCCAAGCAATGCAATACTTGCTGTATAGGGCATGAACCCAGGGTGCCACATACGTGGTGCCTTCATGCAAATTTTACCAGACCAATGCAGTCTGAGATTTGGCCCTTTGGGGGAGGATTCCACATAGAAAGGATGGCACCTTCCTGTAGGCTACATGTGATGCAGGCTCCACAGAGGAATAATGGCTGCTGTACCTCCTGCTCTCACCTTGAAGCCAAGCAACTCAGTCTTTTCCCATATGTCTCTGGCATTCTTAAGTTGCCCCATCTCCACTGGAGACCAGGTGAATGTTTGTAAGTGAGTGAGCCTGTGTGTGGGTCCCTTAAGAGGGCATCTGGGTTTCCAGCCACCTTCTTACTCACCAGGATGAGCAGACAAGAGTCCTCACCGATTTTCACTGCTACATTTTGTTGGAACTCCTCTTCCTAGCACAGGACTTCTGGGCTGGGAACCTGGTGTGGGGATAAGGGTCACACCTTCTTCCAGGGGTCCTCTGCCACCAAGGTGTCCTTCCCAGTGTTAAACCACTATCCCTGGGTCTCCAGTCAGTCTGTTTTGTGTTTCTGCCCCTCCTACCTGTCTTGATGTGGCCTCTTCTTTATATTTCTCATTATAGGGGTTCTCTCCAGCTAATCTTCAGATGATCCTTAAGGTTGTGATTTTGGTGTAATTCTGGGATGTAGGATCCATAGCATTTACCAAATCTTCCATCTTGGACCCAAGTCTGTTCCATCTATTTTCTCTCAGTTTAAGAGTTTGTGTTTTGTCAAATGTTCCTACTCTTGAATGCTTCCAACAAAATTTTTGTTTTGGTTATTTTATTTTTATTTTTATAATTTCTTATCTTTTATTTTTAAAAGCATCTGTTTTTTTAAAGGAATTTATAATTAAGTATCTAATGATAGTTTCTTTCAATCTTTATCAGATAACTTCAAGTTCTGTTATTTACATCAATTGATTTAAATTTTTATTTTACTATATCTTGGTTTGATGCATGTGGTTTTACTGTATTCTGGGCATGTATAGCTAGTATATTAAGAGACTCTTGATAGTGTTTAAACTTGTTTTTTAGCAGAGAGTCACACTCTCAATTTTCAGTATATATGTTCTTACTTGGTCAGCTTTAGTTTCATTATCAGTTTAGTTTTCTGAGCCTCCAATGCTATCTTGGTCTGCTTTGTTAAAAGAAAATCTATGTCTCTCTGGCTCAATCCCTGCTGGCCCCCTCTGCAGAAGAAGAAGCTGCTTTCTCAGGCTACTTGTTATTGCTGAACAACCCTCTAAGTTTGAACATGGTAGAAAAGTTACTTGGCTAGATTTTTTTATGCCACTGTTTAGAGTGCTGCTATTGCTGCCAATAGCAGATGAGGCTATCCATCAGTGCCCCAGTTGTAGCTGGGTTATTCAGGCTTCATTGTTGGCACTGATGTTTGTGAACAGACCACTGCCAGTTCTGTTTGTGACATAATGATGGGGCCAGCCAGGACTTCCATGATGACTGTAAATCAGACTACCCACCAAGTGAGGTGTTAAGTAGGGCTAGCAGTGGCACTTAACCACTGTGCTGCTCCCAGGGATGGAGTGATCACTAGGGCTACATTGTGAATGATGAGGTTCGTATTAGATTTCTGTTGGGCTTCCCTCTCCTACCCTTTGTCTAGAAAAACAGGCTTTTCTTCTTTTTGAAAATTCTGTAGGTCTCTTAGATACCCACATAGTCCAGTATACTTATATGTGAAAGATAAAAGAAAACCAATCAAATTTACTACATTGCTATTACTCAAGTATGAGTTCTCTAACCAATACACTTTTTTTACAACACCAGATTTTAGACTCATTGTATCATTTTCTATTAAATAATTTCCAGGATAGTTTATTTTATTTAGAAAAATAAACAAGGAAAAGTGACTCAACTTTATTTGTTCTGGAGTCAGAATGAGTATAATTTTTGAAATAGCTTTGTTCTAAAAATTATATTTATGTACAACATAAAATACATTTTATTATTTATTTATACACACAATTATATTTAAAGTATAAAATATATTTATTTAATTATATTTTTAAATTTGAAGGTTGTTCATATATGTAAAATTATTTAAGGCTTTCATCATTAAGAAATTGAAGACATGATTATATTTGTGTTAGTAGTGAAAGAACTGAGGCATTAATGAATGGTCTTGCCTAATACTCCATACTGCCTTATCCTTATACCTGTTTCATCTTCCTTGTCACAGTTGTCAGTAGGGATTATTTATGAGCTTATACAATGAGACTGTCAATGGTTTTGTGCATTGCCTATATTGGAACAAATCATCTTTGAATAGTTTTAGTGGTGTACTTATGCCATAGTCTATATGGAAAACACTTTAAAAGTCCAAATTAACTCCAGAAGGTGTTCAGTCTAATCCTGACTGGTAATAAAAAAGTGTGTATCTGAGTATATCATTAATCCTCTGGGCTCTAATTTCTTATACTCATTTAAAGCAATTGGTCTGGGATATAATTGCCTTTGACCGAACATATTCATAGCACAGAATTTCAATTCAAAAGGAATTAAGTACCAATCAATCATTCTAGTTTGGTCCTGAGGTCTTGTAAAACATTCCATCATGCAGCATATAAAAGTAGCATTAAATATTTACTATGCTCATAGCACACTTAAATATGTTCAAATTTATTTTCATTTAATCTTTTATGAAATGTGTATCAATTTTATTCCTATTTCACATTAAAAATATAATATGGGTAGATATTAGCAACTTCCCATTTCGGTTAAATGCACAAATTTAGGATGTTGGATTCCAGATTCTATTATCTGAACTATTATAACAATCACTGTCTAGAATTTTATACTACACAAATGACTTTTTTAATTTAATATAATACCATGACTGAGAGTAGGCTTTAATTCTCATTTGTAGAACAAAAAGATTGGGTCAAATGACACTTCCAAATCAATTTTAGAAGTCTTTCTGACTTCTTACTGGTTCTGTTTTTTCCTCAACTCCACCCTTAGTTCTATCTATTATTTCTGTGACTCTTGTCTTTTTGTTTTCCTTGCTTATAATTTTAAAGAATTTTTTACTTCATTTTGGAAAGGAATTTATATACATAGAAATAAATTCTTACCAATACTATATCCTCAATTGTTCACTTTATTCTGAGTTTATAAATTTATAAGAAATTTGAACATACAACCTCCTGAAGTGCACTTAGAATACCCATTCGAGGCATGCCTACATGGTGTTTTATTTTTTCAAAGCCTATACTTTCCTATGATTAGTTATATTAGTTTGTTAGTATGCCCAAAATGTTTTATGTTAATCTCTGTTTCTATGCGCATTTAGTTATGAGGCTTTTGGTGATGTTGCTCTTATTTCTACACTAATACGGAAGTCATATTTTATAATTCCCTAAATTTTGTTCTATTCATTCTGAAAATTTGCATATGACTCTACCTGGTTATATCATTAGCAGAATCATCTTCAGAGCTGTGAAAGATAAGGTCATAAACTACTTTAGCATTTTAAGTTAAGTGGAAAATTTTGCATTTCTTTTACAGAACACCAATGGTTCTGAACTTTTAGCATTTTTTAATGCTAGTATTCATTTTGTCAGTGGAAAATGAGGCATAGAACAGCAAAAAGCAGGTTATATTTGATAATTTTATCATCAAACTTAAAATAATAAGATGTTTTGTAATAATACTGGAAGCAACATATATTATTTCTGGTTAAGGAAGTTCTAATCACTCAGTTGAATGAGAAACATTGTATGTCATTGTTTCACATATGCATAAAAATATTCAAATCCCATTGTAGTCATTATTTCCAGAGTATGCCACACAATTTCTACATATAATAAGACAAAAGCAATTTAACTTCAAAACATGCAATTTATTATTATAAGTTTAGAGTCTAACATTATATTCCAGTGTATCACATATTATAATACACAGGCTAAGCTTACTTACACTATATGATCAAAATGTATGTGATATTTTCAGAAGTTCAGAATGTTCTGACAAAATAAAAGAGAAAGAATTACCCCTTATGTGAGACTAATTTATAATATCAGTATATGACATCTTTTCTTTTTTTGCCTTATAGAGAATATGAAATGTAAGATGTTTGACTCACACACAGGAAAGCACAGTATCTTAGAGTAAACTGCTGAAGAGTTATGGAGGAGAGTAAGGTACAATGCCAGCCCTCACACTTCTCAACAAAATCCTCTTCACTGGAGTTTTGTCTGAATTCAAAAAATTGCTGTTTAAAAATGATTTTTATAAAAACTTTAATTTAACAGCACAGATATAGCTCTCAATAAATTTTCAGAAAGCAACTATAGTTTCCCTCTATAGGTCACTGTTTAGTTTTTTGTTTTTTTTTTTATATTGCCACTTGACTATAACGGTGCTTACTAATAACTTAGAAGTCTCAGGAACTAGGGGGAAGGTAATATTTTCCTCATTAATTTTTATAATCTCTTAAAATATCAAGTTTGAAATCAGGTTATGTTTTTATTTTGGCTCACAATCTTATAGGTATTGGTTTGATTTGAAATTAGCAAAACTGAGTCATGTGAAGTATAGCATGGCTTGGTAAGAGCTAGGTGAATGCTGGTACTAGAGAAGGAAAAGAGAATTTGACCACCATCAGGTACTTTGTACATCATGTTTTTAGGTTACATTTAACCATAAAGACTCTACTCACATCTCTGATTTTCATATTTATGGTTTGAAAAATAATTCATTTGATAATAAAATGTAACGCTACATACCTGTAAAGGAGAATATGATTGTATGGTCAACTTGCAATTTCCTGATGTTTTTGAGATATATGAGGTGTTTGGGTTACGAAGAGCCCATTATCAATAAGATCTGATGCATAGTTGACACCATTATTCGATGGCTGGAGGAGACAATACAAGTCCAGAAACAACAGTTTATTTTATTTCCTCTATTTCTATTACATTTATTATAACTATCAATATTATATTTTAAATAAAAATTTAAAATATAATAATAATGTGAATTAAGATTTACTAACTGCCAAGTGCTGTTTTCAGTGCTTTACCTGCTTTACATATTTAAAGTTGTATAATCCGTATAGTATCCCTGTGAGGTAAATATTATACTTATCTCTAATTTAAGTATAAAAAAATAGAAGCAAGATAATTTTAATTAATTACTGAAGTCCACAGAGCTTGTGAATTATTGAGCTGGATTAGGAGGCTAACAAGGCTAACAAGCCTAGTTCTTAATCCTATTTCACTTATCCTCTGGAGAATCCTGGGAAGTTTAAAAGAACTAATTGAGATCCTATTATTTGAAAATAAATAGTTGTTTTATTTTACTTTTTTGTAGTTTATTAAAATGAAATTTATTCTTAGATTCCATACATGCTACTTTTTTTCATTTTAAAGAGATAGGTATAATACTATGTCACTCTGAAAACAAAAATTGACCTATTTAAATTAAAATAATTGAAAGAAAAGTATTAAATCTAGAAACTCTATATATTAGTCTTAAGTAGATAGAATGAGTTACAGATTTCTCCATCGAACTATGTCAGGAATATACCAGGGACTATATTGAATCATGGAAAATAAAGAAGATTTTTCTCCCAAATAGCTGGGTCTCAGAAACACTTAGTTCAAAAAAAAAATAAAACTTCTGTAATTTTTTTTTTATTTATTAGTGCTTATTTTCTCTCTTAAATTAGACTTTCCCCCCCCCTTCCTAGTTTTCTCTATATCAGCCCTGTCCAATCTTTTGGCTTCTCTGAGCCACATTGGAGGAAGAATTGTCTTGGGCCACACATAAAATACACTAACACTAATGACAGCTGATAAGCTAAAAGAAAAAAAAAAAGAAAGAAAAAGTTGCAAACAAATCTCATCTCATAATGTTTTAATAATTTTTATTGGGCCACATTCAAAGCCATCATGGGCCGCAGGTTGGACATGCCTGCTATACATGGTGAAAAAATACAGCTAGTGAAAGTACTCAATTTTATTTAGGACACACATACACATAAAGGGAAGACCTATAAAGACGTGAGAAGATGGCCATGTACAAGTCAAGAAGAGAGGCCTCAGGAGAAATCAACCCTGCTGATATTTTCATCTCTCACTTCTAACCTCCAGAATTATAAGAAAATAGATTCCTTTTGTTTAAACCTCCCAGTGAGTGTTACTTTGATATGGCAGCTTTAATATTTTCTTACTATGTGTATAACATTTCTGCTAAAAAGTGAATAATAGTATGTCTGATGTTTTTAAAACATAAAAATTGTTTTAAAAACTAAAACTACATATTAGTACAAGTGATATGTAAACATAAAATGTTGAAAAGCATTATTGCCCTCACTACATGAATGGGACAGATGTTGCATCTTTATTTTAATTATATACTTACAAATTATTAGTATAGCTTCGAACTATTGGTAAATATGGCAGAAAATTACCATATTTACATGCAAAATTACCTCCAAGAGGCTTTCTTTTTTTCCATTTTCCATTGCTAGGCAGCTATGGAGAAAATTGTTAAGTTCCTAAAGAAATTGTCTCTACATGGGTTTAAGCTTATTTCTGAAAGTAGAGTGGTAGGCTCAAGACAGTATGAGAATGAGATTTATTCTTAAAGATGCATTTAAATACATCATAGAATGACCAAATATTTGCTTTGTCAAAGGATGTGCAACTGAATTACAAATTCTTCTTGCTACTTGCATTGAACAAAATTATCTTATTTTCATGGCATACAATCCCATGAATGATACTATAAAATACTTATCTGCTGATATACTCATACGTGGAAGTGCTCAGATTGCTTTTATCAAGTGTCCAACAGCTTGTTTTGAAAGTGATTATTTTGCTTTGGCTTAGCATTCTTAAAAGAGCTCATGTGGATAAAAAGTAAACTGCAGAGAGCTCATTTGCATGGTAGATGAACTAGTTAGTGAGCATATGTACTTTTAACATCAGGAACTCAGTAATTAATTTTCTCCTTTAACTGTTAAATTAAAACTTGACTAAGAATCTAGGCTCTCATTTGAGGCAAATACATGTAAAATTCTAATTATAGGTATCATCTCTCTTGTTTTTTCATTCTCTAAACAATCTCAAAATGGCTTTATCATTATTATAAAAAATGCATTAACTAAACTGAAAGGAAAGTTTAATTTGGACCAGTATCATTATCCTTTATCTTTTGTTTCCTTAAGTAGACATCAGGTTATTTCTTTATTTTTGTGTGTGTGTCACATGGTAATCACTCAAGTATTAATTTAATTAGTGTGTAGGAAGTTTGTATAGTATTAGAACATTTATTTTTCAGTGAAAGGCACATAAATTATAAAGTTTATTTTTATTGACTAAGGCAACTATTGTACTAAGTACTGTACTGTTAGATTTACTCTGTGTACTATATACAATGGATAGAAAGATGAGATGTAAATTTGCTGTCATGAGACTCATGTTTGGTCTAATAAAATATACCATGGTATAGTATACTGTATACTCAGTGGCCATCATGCAGAGTGCTGCATACATATGGTGAGGTGTGCTAAGTGTTCTTTGCATGGGACACAAAATACACATCATATGGCATGTTTGATTACAACAGGTGATCATAGTAAATCTTTTTCACCAAAATGGCTCTTCTGGTCCCCAAAACAAGGAGGTGAAGGGTCAGGAACAAAAGTCTCCATGTCTTGCTCTGGGCTCAGATCCCTTTAACTGAGCATATTTCAGGGATTGGCTGTTGTCCTGTAATATCTGCAAAAAAGCCTCCTGGTACAGACCTGGGTTTGTCTAAATTGAAGCATTCAAGATATACTGTAAATTTTCCATCACTTTTAATGTCATTTTGATTAGTTTTAATTATGTTTCATATCAAAATTCCCAAGCTTAGTATTTTTTATATTTCCAATACTGCCTAAACCTATAAACTCTCTTACCAAAAAGTGTATCATTTAATGCCTTTTCTGTCCAAGAAAGAGAATGTTATCTTCATTTACTTTTATTAGATTACCTTTAAGTCTGTTTTGTAAGTTTAATTGTTCTGAGTTTCTGACTATGACTGGCTCTGTATGGCCACACACCACTGTAAATACAGCTTCCAACATTAGTTCAGTATTCAATAGGCTGCTTATAAAATTATGTGCATCATTATCATGGTAAACTGATGAGTAAATTGAGAGGAGAGCCTAAAGTAATGTCCTTTACTACAAGCAAATGTGACAAATCAAATTTTAAATCACTTAAATTGAATAGCACTGAATATTACATTTCTAATGTGGAAATCTAATTACCCTCTAATGAGGAATTATAACTCACAAAAGCAACTAAAATTTACATAGAGAGACTACTTGCTTATCTCACTGTCAATACCAATGTGTTGATTTCATTTTCCTCCAATATTGACAGTAAAGGGGAATGAAGGCGAAGGCACACACCAAGCACAAAGTCAAGGAACTGTTATTTGTGACTAAGGGATAAGCAAAGATATACCTTACTGTGTTTGAATGTATCCCTCATAACAAGAGTTTCTGTGTTTGGATATGAGCCTATGAGAAGAGTTTGTAGATTTAGAAGAAATATTACTTTATATAATTTAAGGCACTTTTGAAAGATGCACTTATGCCACACCAAAAAATAAATCATTATGAATATAAAAGTGAAAAATAAAAATTGAAATTAAAAGAGGTTAAGAGACAAAGAAGTAAAAATAAGGAACTCTAACAAAATTTTTATGGAGTGTCAGAAAGAGAAAATAATGAGAATAAGAAAAAACACTTTGTCATATGTTTTTAAGAATTGAGGAAACACAGAAACCTTCAGATTCTGAAAAACAAATATTACTCAGCACTACACTTTTCACTACCAAAATCTGTATTAGTTTTCTATGGCTGCCATAATAAAGTACTACAAACTGATTGCTTAACACAACAGAAACTTATTCTGTCAAAGTTTTGGAGGCTAAACAAATAACGACGATGTCAACAGGGCCAGGTTTCTAGTGGTGGCTGTCGATCCTTGTCATTCCTTTTCTTGCAGCAGCATCACTCCAATTTCTGCTTTCATGGTCACATGAATTTTCCTTATAACTTTTTTCTCTTACAAGAATACCAGTCAAATTCGAATAAGGGTTCTCTCTACTCAACTATGACTTTATCTTAACTAATTACATCTTCAATGACATTATTTCCAAATAAGGTTATATTCTCAGGTACTGTTGTTAGGGCTTAAACATCTTTTTGGAGGACACAATTCAAACCATAAAAAAATAGAACTTAATAAATAAAGTAATGAGAACAGAGAACAGTGACAGCCATTTCAAACTGAAATGCATAGAAAGACCATCCTTGAGCAGGTAGTGTTTAAATAGCCTAGATTGTGGAGTAGGACTTTTATAAGGCATACATTCAAGAAATAGGTGTTTTTCTAAGGCTCAGTAGATTATATAAAATATATAAAATTTAACCTATGCTGATGGTGATGGATTGATATCCACCAGAGTATCTTTCAGAGAAAATAGTATACTTAAATTGTTGAGAACATGCGAGGTTTTCCTCGCACTTAATATGACTAGTTACAGTTGAACAGTGAATAAATCACAGAAGCTAATCAGATATGCATTGCTAATTAGAGAAGAGGGAGAAGGAAGTCCTGGAAATTGCCAACATAGGGACAGGAGGAGGAACTTTTAAATGAGACTTAGAATATAAGATGGGACAATAAGAGGGAGAATGGCAGTGTTGACCAAGAAGGGATGGTCAACACCCCTAGTAAAAAGACTTGTTCTAATCTATAGAAAAGCTGTAAGAGATTTTTGGGAAACTCTGGGGAAATTTGATAACAAGTGCTGACAACAAGTTTGTGTAATTTTTTTTGGTGGGAAAGAGAAATATAATGATAGGGGCACTGACTGGGTGGTGGAATGTATTCTAGTTTTTGCTTTTTAAAAATAAGAAACACTGAACTATTTGTGTGTACTTAAGAAGAAAGAATTATTGAAAACTTGTTAAAGCTAGCATAAAAGAGGAAAATTTTGAATAAGTTGTAGAATATGATTCCTGGAAGAACTGAGATTCAGAGTTGTAGAATATGATTCCTGAAAGAACTGAGATTCATTTTATATAGATGGAGGACTTAACTTTGGACAGACGACTAGAATGATCCAAACTTACTGTTAAAAGTAATCCAGCTTTGATGATATTCCGTCAATGGTTGTAAAAGTAATTTTAGTCCTCTTTCATATTCTTTACAATGAAAAAGTGATCAAAGAAATAGAAACCATAACATAGAACTGATCTTGAATTGGTTGTTTCTGTAATCCCAGTGAGAAATAGCTCCATATGTCCAATTATGTGAATATACTAGTCAGCCTGGTAATTAATATTTCTGTGAGGCTCAGGTTTGCTCTTCTGCCTGGCTGCATGTTGTGGTATGAGAAAAGCAAACCCTCTTTCAAAATGCTAAGCCTGTCAATAAGAAATAGTATCAAAAGTGACTGGATCTTCATGATTATTCATTCCCCTCACCAAGACTGTCCTCAAAACTTTCTGAATTAAATCTGTTTTTATGTTTTTCTATGTACATTAACATTTGAATCTGATTCTATATCAAAATTCTGACAGTTCTTAAAATTCCTTCCTGTGGTAATAAATAAATTGATAAACCAAAATTTTAAAAAGTCACATAAAGTAATAAAACTAAAGAAATATAATTCTCTTTTAAGCTCACTTTCATTTTTGTTGGTATTTATTATTTGAATTCATATCTTTTTTATCATTAAATGTTTATTTTTAAAAAGAATAACAAAATAAATGTAATCAAACAAGAAAGGAAATAATAAAAGTAAGAGTATAAATTAATGAAATTGAAAACAAAAAACAATAAAGGAAATCAATGAAACTAAAAATCAATTTTAAAAAAGACAGTAAAATCAACAAACCTGTAGGTAATTGACAAGGAACAAAAAGAGAAATCACAATTTATCAATATCTGGAATAAAATATCTGCTATTCCTGCATACACTGCAAGCTTTAAAAGGATAATATGAATTCATATCTTAACTCTGTTTTAGTGTTTACATCAAGGCACTTATTCATAGCTACCACTAATAGGTTTCTGATATTAAAATAATCAATGGGAAGCAAGAACTATTTTATTGATTTTCAAATGTCTATTGATAGGTATATTATGTTTTCTCATTAGTTAAATTTTATATAGTTCAGAATTTTTTATTGTTTTCTTTATAATCCTCCTATTTAGACAATACAAACTTTAAAACAAAATATGAAACATTTGAAAAAGAGTGTTTTATATTCTATTAAAATTAGAACTATCACAAAATCACTATCTCATTGTGAGATGCAGTAACTCATTTCCAGATGTTTCAAATATAGCAATAGTTTTTCTCAGTCATTTGATTAAAAAAAATCTTTTCAATTATGTATTTTACTACCCTAGTAAATATATCTTTCTTTATCACTATTTGAAATCTTTGGGTTTTTGTTGTTGTTGTTATTGTTTTTTAATCTTTTCTCCTGAGGTTAGGACTCTGGATTTATTATAATCTCCTTTTGCTTTATAATCTACAAATTCTGTTAGGATTGCTTTATATACTTTATTTTCCTTTTTTGCCATCCCTCTCACTAAACCTCTCCTCAGAATTTCCATTTACTCATTTCCATTTGTTGAATATTATTTTAGGTCTGAGCTGTGAGGGGCACAAAGATAAATAGGGATTATCCCTGTGCTTAAGGAGTTCATATTAAATGGACCTAGAACCCGGTAAGTTTCATTGTTAACTGATAGAAGTACATACAGGTTATGGGTTTGTGGGGCACAGAGAGTTTTGGTCAGTGCTACCTAAATAAAGAGGATCTTCTTTAGAACTGATGTTTTTGAATGGTCTATTTAACAAAAGTAGGTTTTCACCAAGAAGAAAAGGGCACAAAGCATTAGTGGCCCCACAATATTTTTGGTAAAGTGTATGCGGACAACAGTCAAAATGTAACACATACAAAAAAATAACTACTTCAAAATGACTTTAGTTGTAGCAAAATAGTTGCCATGGAGGACCTTTCAGTAGACTCTAAGAAATAAAAATATTACCTCTGATACAGTATTAATGTGATGTATTTAGTGATCCTTCTAGGCAGTGTGGAAAACGAAGAGTATTAGGATGAGACCAAAAGTGAAAAGATGAGTTTGAAGGCTATTGCATTAGTATAATGAAAGATTTAAAAGGATGCACAGTTTAAGGCAATATTTTTAATCTGTTCACCATCTTCATTATTGTGCAAATAACAAGATCTGAGTCTTCCCATCTCACTGTGCTAATTACAACTGCTTCCCCTCCCCACAGTCAATTCTCCCTCATTCATTTAGCAAATGTTTAAATTTTGATGCACTAGTGTAGGTGTGAAACATGGCAGCAAATAAAGCAAGTATTCTGCACTTAAGGTTATCTTTTAGTGGAGGAAGACAGTAATTAATTTTAAAAAACATGTAAATAGTATGTTAGAAGGCAATTCGTATTACTGAAAATAAAGAAAGCAGAGAGAGATAGGACATAAGTTATTTCACATGGGGTGGTCAGGAAAGGCCTCAATGAAAATGTCATAGCTGACAGTGACCTGGAGGAAATGAAGGTAAGTAAAGCATGAGGTTCTATAGAGAAGAGATTTTAGAAAATGTCTGAGGTGGGAGTCGGCTTTCTGTCTTGACACACCATCAACCCAGGGATTGCATTTGAGACTCTCAGGTTAGATGTCGTCACTGTGGAAGTGACTGTGCAGAGTAAACAGTTCTGAAGATGGAGACTCAGTGCCTTCCAAAATGTAGAGATTGGAATGTGTCAGTACTAACAACAACAAAAAATTATCAGCAATGAGAAAAGAGAAAGCCAAGAAAAGGGAACGTTCCAAAAGTCAGATAAAGTGTATGCTTCCAAAGAGAAAAAGAAAATCAGCTATGTACTACTATTTTTCTATATTATATTTCTATATTAGTTTTGTTGTATATATATAAAATCACAATCTTGATGGCTTAATACAAAATTATTTCACAGTGCTCATGGGACAAGATCTGGGCACAGGTTAGCTGAGTTGTCTGTTTCAGAGACTTACAAGGCTGTAATCTAGGTGTTGGCCAGGCTGCATTTCCATCCAGAGGCTCAATTGGGAAAAAAATCTTCTTCCAAATTTACTCAGGTTGGTAGCCAAATTCATTTTCTTGTGACATATGACTGAGGGTCTCAACTTATTGCTAGATGTCATATAAAAAAAAATACCCAAAATGTCTTACCACATGGCCTCTTCAATATGGCCTCTTACTTCATCAAGCCTGCGAGAAGATTCTTTATGAGGGGTAGTCAAAAATTCATAGAACAGAGGTGAAGAAGGGTATAAAAAACTATTTGTAATTTTTTTCTTTTCAATATATTCTTCCTTAACCTTAATACACTTTTCAGATCTTTCAATAAGTTTATTTATACCCTCAGAAAAAAGTGTTTTATTTTAGCTCTCAATTTGCAGCTTTAAACTCTTGGTCATGTAAACTTCTTCCCCCAAAGCTGTTTTTTTATATTTGGGAAAAAATAATAATCAGATGAAGCCAGGTCTGGAATGTAGGGAGGGAAGTTAATGTTTGGAAGCCACACTCATGAAGTCAGCCAACCCAACATTGCTCTTGTGCACAGGTATGTTGTCATGCAAAAGCAGCAAACCTTTGGTCCATTTTCTTCTTCTTTTCACCTTCACGTATTCTTTTAATTGTTTTAGCAGATTGGAATAGTAGTCTCCAGTTATTGTTACACCCTTATCATTGTAATTGATCAGCAAGATACTCTCCATATCCCAAAAAACAGTAGCATGATTATTCCAGGTGATAACAACACTTTGAATTTCTTAGGGGTGGCATGCACTTTTAATGGTACTGAATGAACTCCTGCTTTGACTCAGGCTCATAATGTAAACCCAGATTTCATCTCCAGTGACAATGTGGTTTAGAACTTCATCATTGTTGTCGCTGCAGAGGTCCAAAAACAGCTGTGACCATTTGATACATTGTTGTTTTTGAAGCAGTGTGAACATTCTCAGTGCCCGTCTTATTTTTATTTCTTTAAATTTTTATTGTTAAACTTATTAGGGTGACATTGGTCAGTAATAATTACATAGGTTCCAGGTGTACAATTCTACAATATATTGTTTATACGTTGCATTGTGTAGTTACCATCCAGAGTCAGTTCTCTTTCCATCACCCTGTATTTGATTTCCCTCTCTCCATCACCAAAGCCCTCTCCACTTACACTCAGGTAACCGCTAAACTATTAACGCTTGTCTTTGAGGCTTTGCTTCTTTGTTACTTTTAGTTTTATATTCCGCATGTAATTTAAGTCATATGGTTCTTGATTTTTCTTGTCTGATTTATTTTTCTTAACATGATGATCTCAAGATCCATCCATGTTGTTGCAAATGGCAATATTTCATCTTTTTTATGGCTGAACAATATTCCATCATGTAAATATACCACACCTTCTTTATGAGGTTCATGTTACGTGAATTATTTCTAACATAGGAGTATGCATAAATCTACATGCTTAAATTTAATCACAAATATTGGCAGTTAACAGGTCCTTGTGATTATTGAAAGAGGTTAATAATATTTATTGATTAGATTACAGGTGTGTTTATATTTGTTTTCATGCAGAACAGACCTGATATTATATTTAAAGCTCAAAAATATTTATTTCAAAAAATTTACTGTTTTGATACTATTACACATGTAATAGTAGAGTTTTACATGTATATGCCATGACCACCTAATTTACTTCCGTATATTTTGCAGCTGGTAAACTTCTTCCTTTAAACTGATGAAATCTTGAAACTTTTAAGATATCATGTTTTAAAAATACATTAAATTAAGGTTATAAATGTGTTCAATATGTGAAACTGTGGGATTTTCCTAAGCATTATTTTTAGAAAATCAGGCATAACTCTCTAGACTTAAGCTAAATAATTAATGAAGATATTTTTAGCCAGTTTAATTTTTTTTTTCTGAATCTACTTGAGATATGGATGATGTCTGCCATTTTGGCTTTCTAATATTCAAACACCCTGATTTGCTGAAGGAATCTCCAGTGGATGATAGTCAGTATGTCATCTCAAATTAGGAAAACTAAAAAGTGTAAAAATGTTCCCTCAGCTTCTCAAGTGTCACAGCATCTTAATATAGCCTAGACTTTGTACGGAAGATACCTGTATTTATAATTCTGCATCTAAAATGAGTGACAAAAATGCAGGAAAATGTGAGATTATTTATTAATGCTGATGCACAAATGAAAAATTGGTAGCATAACATCTAATGAATAGGAGTAATGGTGCCTGTGACAACCTGAACCATACTAAGTGCCAAACAGTGACTTTGTTTTCTGTTGATGTCTTAGGTAAGTGTTCTTGTGTTAAGATGCTAGGCAGGCCTTACTTTTCAGGATATACTTGTAGTCCATTTTCTGAGTTACAGTCTACAGCCTTCTTTTTATTTACAAAATCAAGTCAATATCTTTCCAATAAATGCATTTTCTACCTAAATTCATTTTTGTTGTCTAAAGCTATGAAGTTTACCTGGTAGGAAAATAACTTATAGATTTTTATATATTTTTGTTTTATAGAAACTTTAAAATAGCATTATTATGATTACCTTATTAAACATTTTGAGAAGGACATCAAGGCAACATACATACATATACACATATACTCAACACGCATACTTTATATATGTATTTTTCCATTGATAGATAATGCATTAAAATTTTTTGTCCAGACAACAAGCAATTATAATGAATCAGTTTCATTCTAATAAAAATACAGCAATTCTAATAGAAAACATTGCTTGAAAAACTTATACATCACCTTTGTTGCAGTGTGCATGAAGCAGATATTTGCTGGTGGGTGCTTTTATCCAAACATTTGTGATTTTATTTTTTGCTAATAAAGTGACTATTTATATTAGGCAGAAAAACTCTAAATTACTTGGATACAGAGCTGGCTTTTGTAAATGGAGTTATGGATATTAAATATTTTTATGAGAATTTAAAATAAACTATGGCTGATACAAAATACATCACATTGACTTTTTCGAATTAAAAAATTTTGGTAAAATTACTAAAATAAACTAAAAATTTAGAAGTGACAGAAAAAAGTGAAAAATAAAATAGAATTTACTTATAATCATGCTAGGTATAAATGCTGCTTTCATTTTTATGTGTCTATTTCTAGAATTTTTCTACATAATTGTGTGTATTTTCATCTCTCTGTGAGGATTTACATTCATATTTTAAGTGACAAAATTGAGATATAATTAACATCTTCCTTAATAACCCACTTTTGATGTTGTATTAATCTGCTAAGGCTTCCATGAAAAAAATACTAAGATTGGGTGGCTTAAACAACAGAAATATACTTTCTCCCATTTTCAGACACTGCGATTTCCAAGATCAAGGCTGATTGATTTATTTGAATGAATATCTAATAAGAGCCCTTTTTCTGGCTTGCAGACAGTTGCATTTTTAAAAATTTTTATTAAAGTATAGTCAACATAAAATATTATATCAGTTTCAGGTGTACAACATAGTGAGTCAGCATTTATATACCTTACGATATGATCACCACACCAAGTCTAGTAACCGTTTGTCACCATGCAAATTTATCACAATATTATTGATAATATTCCCTACCACCTTTTTCACTCATTATCCACTTACCTCTGTCTTGCAACCGTCAGTCTGTTCTTTGTTTTTATGAGTCTGTTTTTTTGTTTGTTTGTTTTATTTGTGTGTATTTTTTATTCTATATATAAGAGAAATTATGCAGTACTTGTCTTCCTCTGCATAATTTACTTCACTTAATATAATACTCTCTAAGCTGATCTATGTTTTTGCAAATGGCAGGATTTCTTTATTTTTTATTGCTCAGAAATATTCCATATATGTACAACATCTTTTTTATCAATTCATCTATTGCTGAACGCTTAAGTTTTTTTCATATCTTGGTTATTTTAAGTAATGCTCCAGTGGACATAATGGTATATATTTCATTTTAAATTTGTGTTTTTATTTTCTTCAGATAAATACCCAGAAGCGGAATTGCTGGGTCTTATGATAATTCTATTTTTATTTTTTTGAGGAACCTCCATAATGTTTTCCGTAGTGCCTGCATCAATTAACAGTTTCACCAATAGTGTAAGAAGATTACCTTTCCTTCACATCCTAACCAACACTTGTTATTTGTTGACTTTTTAATAATAGCCATTCTGACAAGTGTGTGGGTGGTTTTTGATTTGCATTTCTCTGATTATTAATGATGTTAATAACTTTTCTTTTTCATTGGCCATCTGTATGCTTCTTTGGAGAAATGTCTCTTTATACCCTTTGCCCATTTATTGATTAGATTCTTTATTTCTCTGTTGTGGAATGGCATGAGTTCCTTCTTTATTTTGGATACTCACCTCTTATTAAATATATCCTTTATAACTACCTTCTCCTATTTAGTACTGTGCAGTTTTTGTTTTGTTGATGATTCTTTTGTTGCGCAAAAATTGTTTAGATAGACATAGTCTCATTTGTTTAATTTATATTTGAAAATGTAATTTATTTTATTTTTAATATAGCATTGCTGTGGCCATTTATATGCATAGTACCTAAGAATATGGCTTATTTTTAAGTCCTAAATATAAAATTACTTTATCAAAATATATAAACAATTTAGGCCTTAATATGCATTGTTAAATGGCTCCCCCATCCCTTGAAGTGTGGCAACATAGGAGAAAATATCATGATTTAAAACACAGAAAGCCCACATCATGAATGCTAACATTTGACCCAGTTAAAATTTCTAAATATATGCCAAAATAACTCTAAATTATTTTCTTAAGAGCCCATTAATAAGACCTAAAAAATAAGAACAGATTTATTAGATGCATCATGGTATAGCCTGATCTGGCAGAATTCAGCAAAGAAAAGACGGAGCTCTTTCAATTTATAGGACTCAGAAATTATCTTGATGTACTCCACAATGGTGCTATTTGAAAAAGAGCTAGTTATCTTTCACGTGCCCATTGTGTACATTCCCCAGATACCTGTAAAGCTCAGAAACAAGAGTGAGTCACTGAAGTTTAAAGATGATGAAACAGTTTGCAGAAAGTTTCACATGATTTTTCATGGTAGGTACACTCAAATAGCCCAATATTTTAGTTCAACTGTTATCAATTTTTTCAAGTCTAGTTGATGTCTGAAGATTTTCACATGTAACAGAGACCTTGTGGTTTTTATTTATATTGTAATTAAAATCCCAGAGAAAAATAGTTAATAATAGTTAATAATGTCATTGAGATAATGTATTATTCTATAAAGCCTTAGTACAGATGATCAGAAATTATCAATTAGTCAGTGAGCATATATAAGGCAAATCTTTGTTCTATGCAATGTTAGATTCAAGATGTATAAGAATTTCAACATTAAAAGAGGGGTCACCTAACTGATTCAACAGTCATTATGGTAGTTAAGAAGGGTCTTTGAAGGGAACAGATTGTCATATTCAATTCCATTGTGTGGTATGTATAATTTCTTCTCAGTCTTTATTCTAACAGCTAAATGTTCTTTTTTATTTTGAGTGTGTGTGTGTGTGTACATATTTACATCCTAAGCAAAAGTAAAACAGTACACCTTTAGGATATATTTTAATGAAAACCATTTGCCAACACATTCTCTTAATTTTTGCTCATATAAAAATGTTGCTTGTTTTCATCTTTTTTCTTAAAAATACTTTTTTCTAAAAATTCAAATTTGAAAGGTTTTTTCTTTCAGTACTTCTATGGTTGAATTCCCTGTTTGTGGCTTTTATAGTTTCCATTGGGAAAATGGTTACGATGTTGGTAACTTATTTTTCCCTATGACTGATGTAGTATTTATTTTTGCTTTTACAATTCTAAAAGATTCACTGATATTTTAGATATTAAAGACATTTTAATTATTTTTTATTATTTTAATTTTTCTGAATCTGAAAAAAAGACTATTTCAAAAATTTTGAAGAATTTTTAACTATTATTTATATTTCTTGATACATAATAATCTTTCTGAAACTGTGACTTAATCTTCCCCATTGATTCTAGAAAAGTCTCTACCTTAGCTTTAGCTATTGCAAATAATTCTGCAATGAACATGAAGATCCACATATATTTTTCAGTTAGTGCTTCCATTTTCTTTGGATAAGTAACCAGAAGTGAAATTGCTAGATTATATGAAAGTTGTATTTTTAATTTTTTGAGGAATATTTACACTGATTTCCAGTGGCTGCACCAATTTACATTTTCACCACTAGTGCCCAAGGGTTGGTTTCTTTTCTCTACATCATTTCCAACACTTGTTAGTGTTTCTGATAATCTTTCTAACAGGTGTTGAGATGATTCTTATTGCAGTTTTGATTTGCACTTTCCTGATAATTAATGATATCGAACGTTTTCATGTTGCTGAGAGCTTTCTTTGCTGTGTAGAAGCTTTTTAGTTTGATGTAGTCACTCATATTTACATTTGCTTTGTTGATTTCCTTTTGGTGTCAGAGTAAAAGAAGATAATTACCAAAACCTATGTTGAAGAACTTATTCCCTATGTATTCTCCTAGGAGTTTTATGGTTTCAGATCTTACATTTAACTCCATAATTTATTTTAAGTTAACTTTTGCATATGGTGTAAGATAGTGGTTGAGTTCCATTCTTTCACAAATGGCTGTGGAGTTTTTTCAGCAGTACTTATTGAAGAGACTTGGCTTTCGCATGGTATATTCTTGGCTCTGTGTCTAAATTAATTGACTTTATATTTGTAGATTTATTTCTGAGCTCTTAATTTTGTTTCATAAATCTCTGTGATATACAGTCCCATGTATTTATTTTTACTTTTACTTCCTGAACCTTTGAGGTTAGGTTCATAAAGTCCTCCCTAAACCCAAGGTGTATAAGTTTAGTTCTGATGTTTTCTTGTATACAATTCATTGTTTCAGATCTTATGTGGAGATCTTTCATCCATTTTGAGTTAATTTTGGTATACAGTGACAGTTTGTAGTTCAGATTCATTCCTTTGCATATAGTTTTTCAATTTTCCCAGCACCATTTATTACAGAGGCTTTCTTTTTTCCCATTGTACATTTTCATTCCTTTGTCAAAAATTATCTGTTTATATATTTGTGAATTTATTTCTGGGTTTTCAGTTGTGTTCCATTGGTCTGTATGTCTGTTTTTCTGCCAATACCAAGCTGTCTTGATTAGTGACGCTCTGTAGTACAGATTAAAATTGGGGAACATGATGCCTCCAGCCTTACTCTTTTTATGTAGGATTGCTTTGGCAATTCAGGGTCTTTTATGGTTCCATATGAATCTGGTTATTCTTTTACCAATTTCTTGAAAGAATGTCTGTGGGATTTTGATGAGAATTGTGTTAAATCTCTGTATTGCTTTTGGTAATATAGCCATTTTAACTGTGTTGATTCTTCCACTCCATGAACACAGAATATCTTTCCATTTCTTTGCGTCCTCTTCAATTTCTTTTAACTAGTTTCTTATAGTTTTCAGTATGTAAGTCCTTCATCATCTTTGTTAAGTCTATTCCTAGGTATTTTATTGTTTTTGTTGTGATCACAAAAGGTATTGTTTTACTCAATTTTTTTTCTGAAGTTTTGTTGTTGGTATATAGCAATGTAATTGATTTTTGTACACTATTTTATATCCTGCCACTTTACTTTATTTGTTTATGATTTCTAATAGCTTTTTGGTGGAGTCTTTAGAGTTTACTACATAAAGGATTATGTCTTCTGCAAAAAGTGACAGTTTACCTTCTTCTGTCTTGTATTTCTTTCTCTTGCCTAATAGCTCTGGCTAGAACTTCCAGAACTAAATTCAATAGCAGTGATGACAGGGAACATTACTGTTCCACATTTTAGGAGAAAGAGTTTCAGTATTTCACTATTCAGGATGATATTAGCTGAGGGTTTGTCATATACAGCCTTTATTATGTTCAAGTACTTTCCTCCTATACCTATTGTATTAAGAATTTTTATCATAAATGGGTGTTGTATCTTACTGAATGCTTTTTCTGAATCAATTGATATAATTATATGATTTTTATCTTTTACTTTGTTCATATGGTGTATCACATTGATTGATTTCTGTATGTTGAACCACCCTTGTGTTTATGAGATGAATTTCACTTGATCATGGTATATAATCTTTTCAATGCATTGTTGTGTTCTATTTGCTAGTATTTCACTGAGGATTTTTGCGGCTGTGTTTATCAGAAATAATGGTTTAGAGTTTGTTTTTCATTTTGTTTTGTTTTGTTTTGTGTGTGTGTGTGTGTGTGTGTGTGTGTGTGTGTGTGTGTGTGATCCTTATCAGGCTTTGGTATTAGGGTTATCTTGGTCTCAAGGAAAGAGTTGGGAATATTGCCTCTTCTTCAATTTTTTTGGAAGAGTCAGTGGAGAATAGGCAGGAATTCCTCTTTGAATGCTTGATAAAACTTGTTGGTGAGGCCATCTGGTTCTGGGCTTTTGCCTTTGGAGAGGTTTTGGGTAATTGTTTCAATTTCCTTACTGTTGATTGGTCTATTTAGATTGTCCAGTTCTTCTATCAGTCTAGGTGGACTATATGCTTCTAAAAATTTGTCCATTTCTTCTAGGTTGTTAAATTTGGTGCCATATAGTCCTTCATAATATTTTCTTATGATCTTATGTATTTCTGTGGTATCAGTGATAATTTCTCTCCTTTCATTTCTAATTTTGGTAATTTGTGTTTTTTCTTTTTGTTCCTTGGTGAGCCTAGCCTGTGGTTTGTAAATCTTATTGATTTTTTTCAAAGAATTAGTTCTTTGTTGCATTAATTTTCTCTCTCATTTTTGAGTTCTTTATTTCATTTAGTTCTGCTCTAATTTTTAATATTTTCTTAATTCTGCTGACTTTGGGCTTTTTTGTTCTTTTTTCAGTTCTTTAAAATGGGATGTTAGGTTGTTTACTTGTGCTTCTCCTTGTTTCTTGAGTTAAGCCTGTAGTGGTATAAATTTTCCTCTTAATGCTGTTTTTACTGTATCCCAATAATTTTGATATTTTGTATTTTCATTGTCATTTATTTCTATGTATTTTTAAATATCCTCTTTTATTCTTTGATCCAGTCACTTTTTAATAACATGTTCTTTGGTCTCCATGTATATATGTATTTTTCTGCAATTTTTTTGTGCAGTTAATCTCCAATTTCAAGGCTTTGTCATCTGAGAATATACTTGATATGATTCCAATCTTCTTGAATTTGCTCAGGCTAGTTTTCTGTTCCAGTATAAGGTCTATCCTTGAGAATGATCCGTGTGCACTACAATAGAATGTATAGTCCTTGTTTGTAGGGTGGGGAGGCCTGTAAATGTCAATTATGTCCAATTGTTTAAATGTATCATTTAGAGCTGATATTTCCTTATTTATTTTCTGTTTGTATGATCTATTCATGGTTGTTAAGGGGGGTATTTAGGTCCTCTACTATAATTGTGGCTTTTGTCAGTCTCACCTTTTAGATCTTTAAGTAGTTGCACAAATTTCTGTGCTTCCTGGTTGGGGGCATATGTATATTGATGAGTGTCATGTCTTCTTGTTATTGTCTTGTCCCCTTTATTAAATGAAATGTCCATTTTGTCTCTTATTACCTTGTTTATCCTGAAGTTTGTTTCATCAGATATAGATATGGCTACTCTTGTTCTCTGGATACCATTTGCTTGGAGTATTATTTTCTACCCTCTCATTTTCAGACTGCGTTTGTCCTTTTGGCTGAAGTGTGTGTCTTGGAGACAGCATATAAATGGGTTTTGGTTTTTAATCCAGTCCAGTCTGCTACTTTTTGCCTTTTTATTGGTGAGTTCAGTCCATTTTCATTTAGTGTGATGATTGCTATATGAAGATTTCCAATGGCCATTTTGTCTTCTGGTTTATAGTTGTTTTGTGTTTTGATTTCTTCTTTGCTTTTTTCTGTCAGTTATTTTAGTTTTATTATGTTCTATGCTATATTCTTTTATTTACTTTTTTTTTTTTTTTTTTTTTTTTTTTTTTTTTTTTTTTTTTTTTTTTTTTTTTTTTTTTTTTTTTTTTTTTTTTTTTTTTTTTTTTTTTTTTTTTTTTTTTTTTTTTTTTTTTTTTTTTTTTTTTTTTTTTTTTTTTTTTTTTTTTTTTTTTTTTTTGCATAGGGAGTTGTATGTCTTGGTTCTGGGGATTTTTGTTTGCTTCTTTGATCAAAAAGAAAGTTTCACATATATAGTGGCTCCTTTTCTTAAGCATACTTCTAATTTCTATTATTTTGGGGGAATTTAAACCTTTATTTCTTTCATCTTTTATGTTTTTGTTGTCCCAACTTTTTGCCTCTCATTTTGCCTTTTTGTTTCAGGATGAATAGCCTCCTTCAGTATTTCCTGAAGTGCTGGCTTTGTATTGGTGAATTCCCTCAGCTTTTGTATGTCTGAAAAGTTCTTTATTCCTCCTTCACATGTAAAGGATAACTTTGCTGAATAGATTATTCTTGGCTGGTAGTTCCTTTCTTATAATATTTGGAATATATGACTCCATTTTCTCCTGGATCAAAGAGTTTCTGCTGAGAAGTCTGATGACAGCCTGATGGACTTTCTTTTGATGTTTATAACTTTTTTCTCCTGATTTCAGAATTCTTTCTTTGTCTTTGATTTCTGACATCTTCCACATAATGTGCCTTGGAGAAGATCTGATGGGATTCAGGTAGCAAGGGATCCTGTTTTCTTCTTGAATTTGGGGTTTCAGTTTTTCCTGTAGGGATGGAAAGTTCTCTTGTCTGCTATTTGTTTGATTAAGCTCTCATTAGAATTTTATTCTGTTTCTTCTGGCATTCCTATTATCTTAATGTTGTCCTTTCTAATGGAGTCAGATAGTTTTTGTATGGATCCTTCATTTTGTTTTGTTCTAAAGTCTCTATCTATTACCTTCTGTTCAATTTCTATGTTGCTATCTTCGATGTCACTAATTCTTTCCTCCATCTGGTCGCCTCTGCTTCCAATGCTAGTTAGTTCATGCTTTATTTCTTTTATTGCATTGTTTATCTTCTGAATTTTTATTTGATTCTTTCTTATAGGTTTAATTTTTTGTTAAATGGTTCTTTTTTTTCTCAGAGATTTTCTTTCTGAGATTATTTATCTTAGTGAATACTCAGCCGCATTTCCTGAGCTCTCTGAATATTTTTAGTACTGCAGTCTTGAATGATTTGTCACTTAGATCATATATTTCCAAATATATAAGTTCCTTTTTCTGGAGATTTTCCATTTTCTCTCTAAGATGCTTTGTTCCCAAGGGAGTTCATTGTAGTTGATGTGTTTCTATCCCTAAGCATGAGGGAGGATACTTTCTCCTGGTAGATATGAAGAGGTCTTTTGTTCACTTCCCAGTTGGTAGCACTGCGGTGTCTTACAGTATTTTCTTTCAGTTGTTCAATTTTCTCACTCTTGGAGCTTTACTGGAGAGTGAACCTCTTCTCTTTGTATCAGTTGCTTTGGTTTCTATGTGCATCCCATTTGGGAAAAATGTGGTGGGCAGTGATATTCTCTGCCTCTGAGATTGGTGCAGGCTGAGGCTACTGTGCCTTTGTTTTATAGATTCCCTGATCCTCCCCCACACTGCTGGTTCCCTTGGGGGCAGAATTTGTTGGGGAGTGCTCAGGGTTTGTTTGCAGCACAGGATAGTGGCAGTTTGGGGGAAAGAGAGCAGAACAACAAAGTCTGTGTTCCCAGTTTCTGTCTAGCAATGAGGGAGTGCAGTTCATCACTGCTGTTTGTCCTGAGGTTGCTTGTAACCCAGACAGGGTGCTGGCCCCACTCGAAATAGGCCTGTCCCTCCATCCGAAGCACTCAGGGCTGGGGCAGGGTGCACTCTGTACAATAAGCCCACTCGTTTGTCTGGGGAGTGCTGAGTCATGCCTGGCATTCGCTATAATACAAGCCTGGCCCTCCATCAGGAGTGCTCCAGAGCTTGGGCAGCTGCGTGCTGCAAAGTAAACTTGGCCCTCCGTCAGAAGTGTATGGAATCTCAGGCAAACTTGGCCCTCCATCAGGAGTGCACTGGAGCAGGGAGAATGGGGTCCACAAAGCAAGCTTGGACCTCCACTAGGAGCACATGGGGCTGGTTGTGCACCATTGGCACCATCTTTCTCCCTTCTCTGTAGCCCACATTTCACCCAGGGTTGTGTTTTGTTTTGATCAGTGACACCCCTCCCCTCCAGCTGTAGGCACTTAATTTAAGCTCATCAAGAACTAATTTGTGGGCAAGTCCTGTGCCTGTTGGCTTCTAACTTGGGGCTGAATTTGGCTGGGTCTCTATTTTCACCGCAGGCACTTTAGTTCACCTTTATTCAGGCCCTGTCACATCCAGGGCATGGCTCTGGCTGAGGCCGTAGCTCTACTTGGCTTGTTGGTGCTTTATCTCATTCCTTCAGGGGGCTTCTACTGTCCACTCCTCTGCCTGACCAGGATCGTGTACTTCAGTGCATTTCCCCTGGCCCCCTCCTCCATCCTACCAGCCCCAAGCTTTTGCAGTTCACATCCTCACACTGCTCCATTTCCTTTTCTCCTATTCTCCTCCTTTTCTCTGACCTTTAGGTGTTTTCTTGCAGTGGGTGAATCTCTTAGCTGAGCCTCTGTCACTTTGGGATAACCTTGGAGGATTTTGGCTGTTCAGTTTGTAATTTCCAGAAGAGGTTTCAGGGATGCCCTCTTAGGCTGCCATCTTGACTACCCTCCTCTAGAGTTTTATTTGATTATGATTCACTCTTGATAGGTTTCATGGTTCCAGAATATATTCATTTTTCTAGTTAATGTATAATTATTCATAGTAGCCACTTATGAGTCTTTGTATTTCTATTTCTGTGATTGCTTTGCATTGCTTTGCATTCAAGTTATAATCTCTACTCTTTAAAATCTAATTTTGCTTATTTTAATTCTCTCTTTTATCATCAGTCTATCTAAATGTTGTCAATTTTATTAATGTTTGTTAAACAACTTACACTTAGTTTCATTATTGTTTCTAGTTTTTTAGTTTGTATTTTATTTATTTATGATCTTATCTTTATTATTTCCTGCCTTCTAATAAATTTGGGCAATTAGTTCTTCTTTCTCTAGTTACTTGAGTTATAAAACTTGGATAATTACTTTTGGCAAGAAATAAAATGTGATTGTCTCATCTTCAGAGAAAGATTATGGTGGAGCCACAGTATCCCAGGATAAAATTCTTGAAAATATAGAAATTTCTAAATTTACATAATATTTGTTTGTCTCTTACATGTTAATTTTATTAGAATGGCTCTAAATAACTTGTTTACTAAACAAATTCCTAAATTGAAATTCTTCTCTTAAATATAAATTATTTTATTGAGAAGAATATACTCATTTACCAAAGTGAAGTACATTTTAGCATAGATATTCATCTTATATCAAGGAGGCCAAACATAACTAGTTTCTAAATGAATGACTTCAGTGGTTTTTACCTAAACTCTAAAACCAATATGAACCTTATATAATAGTGATAGAGGGTAAAAATAAACTGGAAATTGGTCCTACAGAATTAATGCTTTAGGTTGATCCAGTGAAAATGTCAGCAGAAACAGTTCTTTTGAGACAATGGCTGTGTGGGTTATGCTGGGCCAGTTGCATTGATTCCCTTTCTTTTTAGCTCATATATTATGCACTTTCTCATTTCCATACATTTGCTCCTCTAGTTTCTGTTTAAGGAATCAGTCCCTGACTCTCCAAATTTGTAAAACATTAATTACTTTAAAAGAAGTTTACCATACCCTAAAAGAAAGATCATTTCACCTGCCCCTGAATTCCCAGAAGACTTTATACTGCCATGTTAGTTATTACTTTCTGGTGTGCAGCATATGTAAGTTTTTTTTTTGTTGTTGTTGTTGTTCTACTTGCTTGTGAGCTCATTTATGTGATTTTATTTTGTCAGTAGTTGTCAAAGTTTTATCTACACAATTTGGGGGAGAGTAACGCCTGAAATTGTTTCAGCAAGTCTAAGAGGGCAAAATGGTATTTATAAGAATACTGTTTTTAGTTGCCTATTGCACTGTGTTTGTATTTGTTCCAATGGTGCAAAAGCAATGATGAGTAAAGCCACTGGTGCCTTAGCATGAACCCAGGCAATGGAACCAAACCATAGACATAGACTTGTTATAATATTCTTAACTGACACATATGGTTAAAATAAGAATGCTAATTATATCTAAAACTGTCATTGATGAAGCAGAAAAATATTATTTTATTTAATCTCCACCACTGAGTTCATATCTTTCTAATATTCTGTGTGAAGAAGTGGGAACTATGCATTCTATACCCTGTGGTATACTAAAGTACAATGGTTATCACAAGGAAAACATTTGAGAAAATTAATTGAGGCCTGAACAGGTTTTTTGTTGAACTTCATTATTATTTGAAAGTAGGACTGATAAATGTAATATAGTTGTTCAGGCTTTGGTATTTGACAGACATTTTCTCAAAAATGAATGAAAGAAGTCTATTAATTTTTTTAAAACAAGTGACAGTATTTGTTATCAATGATAAACACAGGCTTTCAAAATAAAATTAGGTTTGGAGAAAGTTGCATTTACTTTATTCATTTTATTCAAAATACCATATCACAACAGATATAATGCAGAAGCAAATATGATGATTTTACTGCTGTCTCTTAAGGTAGACATAAGAGATGTTCAAAAAACTTAACAGTGACATTCTCAGTAAGTTATTTTGCCAAGGAAATAATTATTTTTATAGAAATATATTTCTGTAAGATATAACAGGTTGATTGTTATATTTAAATGAATTAATATAAATTTTTTAATTTTTTAGTTTACTTTCTAATACAGTATATAAGGGCTGTCTGTAAAGTTTCAAGCCATGTGATATGAAAAATAGAGGCTTTTATTTCTAGTTTTTTTCTGAACAGCCCTGTATATTAATCAATATAACTCTTATACCAATAACTCTCAGGTTTGAACACTTTTTAGGGTATGAAGTGGAACTGAGGATGCTGAGGGAAAGTAATGGGCAGAATCTTTGATGATTGACAATGCTAAGTAGATGTTATTTTTATGATAGTAAAGCATTAACATCCCTTCTATGTAGCAAAGTTAATAGAATATTTCCCCCTCAAAAAATATAAAATAGAAAGTTAAAAGTTTGGAAAATTCTTAGTTTTCTTTTATTTTTCAATTACTTTTGAAATACAATTTTAATTTCATGTGTACAACACACTCATGAATCACTTACATAACTTAAAAAGTCATCACCTTGATAAATCTGGTACCCATCTGACACCATACGTAGTTATTACAATATAAGTATTATTAACTGTATGCCCTATGCACTACTTTGCAACCCTGTTACTATGAATTTGTACTTCTTAATCTCTTCCACTTTTCCACACACCCCTCAGAACGCCCTCTCATCTGACAAACATCAAAATGTTCTCTGTAACTGAGTCTATTTTTGTTTTGTTTATTTATTTACTTATTTAGTTAGTGAGTTAGTTCTTTACATTCCACAAATAAGTGAAATCATCACATTTGTCTTGCTCTGTCTGGCTTACTACACTCAGCATGATGCCCTCTAGGTCCAACCAGGTTGTTGCAGATGTCAAGATTTCATCCTTTTTACAGTTTAGTAGTATTCCACCATATATATGTACCACCACTTTTTTTTACATTCAATATTATATTAATTTTGGTGTACAACATAGTGGTTAGACATTTATATAATTTAACAAGTGATCTCCCTGACTAGTTTAATACCCACCTGGCACTATACATAATTATTAACATATTATTGACTATATCCTCATCCCCAAGCCTATTTTGTTACTACCAATTTGTACTTGTTAGTTCCTTCACCTTTTTATCATGTCCCTAACCTTCCCCCATTTATCTCCTCAACAAATCTAGTACCCACCATTCATATGTATTACAATATTATTGACTATATTCCTTATGCTATAACCTACATCCTTTTGACTACTTTATAACAACAAATTTGCACTTCCTAACCCCCTCTTCTTTTTTCACCCACACCCCCTAACCCCTTCCCATCTGGCAAACATCCAAATGTGTTCTGTATCTAAGTTTGTTTTTGTTTTGTTTGTTTATTTTATTCTTTAGATTCTACATATAGGTGAAATCAAATTGCATCTATCTTTTTCTGATACTCCACTCAGCACAGTACCATCCATATGGACTTTTAATCTGTTTAACTTTAAAGTAACTGTTGATAGATACATAGCTACTGCCATTTTATTATTCATAATTTTGCTTTTTTTCCCCTAACGTAAGGTAGTCCCTCTAACATCCCTTGAAATTCTGGTTTGGTAGTGATAAACTTTTGTAGCTTTTTTTTTTTGTATGGGAAGCTCTTTATTTTTCCTTCAACTTTGAATGATAGCTTTGCTGAGTAGAGTAATCTTGTTCATAGGCCCTTGCTTTTCATCACATTTAATATTTTCTGCCACTCCCTTCTGGCCTGCCAAGTTTCTGTTGAGAAATTGGCTGACAGTTTAATGAGAGCTCCCTTATAAGTTACTGATTGCTTTTGTCTTGCTGCTTATAGAATTCTCTCTTTATCTTTAACCTTTACCATTTTAATTGTAATATGTCTTGGTGTAGGCCTATTTGGATTTATCTTGTTTGGGACTCTGTTTTTTCTGGGCTTGTATGTCTACTTCTTTCACCAGGTTGGGGAAGTTTTCAATTATTATTTCTTCAAATAGATTCTCAATTCCTTGCTTTCTCTCTTCCCTTTCTGGTACTCTGATGTGAATGTTATTATGCTTGATGTTATTCCAGAGGCCCCTTAAACTATCTTAATTTTTTTTTATTCTTTCTTGCTCTGATTGAGTGTTTTCTGCTACCTTGTCTTCCAAATTGCTGATTTGATACTGTTCCATGTAATCAGCTGGTATTCCTTTTATTGAATTCTGAATTTAATTTATTGCATTCTTCATTTCTGATTTTTTTAATGGTTTCTATGTCCTTCTTTATGTTTATTATCTCTTTGTTTTATCTTTTCACTAAGTTTCATGAGCATCCTTATAATCATTGTTTTGAGCTCTTATCTGATAGGTTGTTTGCCTCCATCTCATTTAGTTCTTCTTCTGGAGTTTTCTGCTGTTCTTTTATTTGAGGCATATTTTTCTTTTCTTTCCTCATTTCGGAAGCTTGTTGGTATTTGCTTCTATGTATTAGATAGATCTTCTAGAATTTTTGGATAGCCTTATGTAGTAGGTGACCTATGTGGTCCTGACACCATCTCCCTGCTAACCTGCACTGGGTGCTCCTGTAGATTCTGATTTGGTGCCAGTGCTGTGCCTGGAGCTACTCATCAAAAGTCTCAGAACACTCTGATGCTGATGCTGGTCAGTGCCCACCTGGGGCTTGCAGACTGATAGTTTTCCAAGAAAGATTGCAATGTGGGTGGGGCTGGCTGCTCACTGGAGAAAGTGTTTTTGGCATTAGCAGAGTTGGTTGGGTGGAATCCCAGTGAGTCAACAAGGTGGAATGCATAGAGCTCACGAGACCAAACAGGTTAAATTTGACCATGTGTGGGTGGCACAACACAGAAAGTATGGTGTCCACTACCTAGCTGCACAGGAGGAGGACACACCCAGGAAAAATGACAACTGTCTTCCAGCATTCATCCCGAAGTCACACACTTCACTCTGCCCCTTGTATGCCTCCAATGTCCCCTGAGTCGTCCCTGTGCCCAAACTCAGGGTGAGTACCTGCAATTGACCAAGTCTGCACAGGTACTTTAAGAGGATGTCTGGGTTTCCCACAGCTTTCTGTTCCAACTGATGGTCAGATTTTCCACTGTTATTCACAGTCAGATATTGTGGGGCTCCTCTTATCAGCTCTAGTGCTCTGGGCTGGAAAGCCTTGTTGGGGGTGGTGTCCCTTACTCCTCTGGGGTAAACTCCATGGATGAGATATCCTTCCTGGTGTGGCCTCCTCTTCTTTGTATCCTTAGTTATAAAACTCCTGTTCAACTAGACTTCAGAGGGTTCTCCAGGTTGGTAGTTCTAAAATTTAGTTGCAATTTTAATACATTCATAGAATAATGCAGGCACAGTGTTTACCTACTCTGCCATCTTGGATCATCTCCTGCAATTTTAAATAGGCAGTCAGGGAAATCCACTCTGAGAAAGTAGCAATTGAGTGACCTGAAAGAGATGACAGAGTGAACCCAAACGTTTGTTAACATTTTAATTGTGTAATTATTGGTTACCTTAGTACATTTTTAAGTTACCCAAGTTGTCCCATGTATCTATAGTTAATTAATTTTCACAGTTGTAACCAATCTTTCATTGCAGTATAATCACACAGTTTTTCTATTATTTTTTTCTTGAACATAGCTTTGTTTTTTTTTTCTTTTTATGTTTCTGGTGATTATAAAAATGTTGCTGAAAAAACATTCATGTGTGTTTCTATGCACATATACAATAATTTTTGTTTTCTTTTGTTTTAAATGTTTATATGTCTTAGAATTGCTGAGATTTCAGATACAGGCAACTTCAACTTTAACAAATAATACTAGATTATTTTTCATAGTGATTTGACCAATTTGTATTCCTATTAGAGTATAAAAATAAGTTGTTCTATTAAGTCACAGAAATTTATTATATAACTGACTTTCTTTTGATGGTTGTGAATGACATTGTATTGTGAATATTTTTGCCATTGCTTGATTACCTATAAGCATGAGTGTCATTTGATATGACTACTGGCCATTTGTGTTTCTTCTTCTTTAAAATGCCTGTTCTTATTTTGTTTCATGTTTATAGTGGGTTATTTGTCTTTATTATAATGATTTTTATATATTTTAAGTTGTAGTTTTGTTACAAATATATGTATATTTCATGATTATTTTTACTTAACTCTTCAGATAGCCTATAAATCAGTCTTATTATTTTCATTCCCACTTATGGCAATACTTTCAGAATTACCTAGTTTCTACATTTCTTAGCTTTACTGGAATTCTGCTATGTAAATGCTTTTATTTCTGTTATTTGCCAATAGCTGGCTTAGAAGAGATTAAGCATTTGTTGGCTTTCAAAGAAAGGTACCCATCATCCACCTGATTTTAAATTCCAAAATTTTGTTGTATCCTCTCCTGTTCTTTGTAATTTTTCATTTATGATTTTCTATTACTTTTCTTATAATCTCATGCAATTTTGGTTGATGGTAAAAAAACAATATCTTTAGTCTGTTGTTATTCCATACTTAACTAGAAAAAAATTTCAACATTTGATATGTGAATAAAAAAGTGAATAAAATCATCATAGTTATTTTGAATTTTCAATGAAATTAAAAGCTATCTAAGAAAAGTTATCTGTATATGTGTTTATTTGATGTTACCAATCATCTTTATTCAGTAACAGTATCTTGTGTTTCTATGATACTCTCACAGACATTCTTTCATTCTTATCTTGCCCCATTAGTCTTACTAATCTCATCATGTATGAAAAAGAACACAGTTCAAAACCTTAATTAGCTTGATCAGGAATACTATTAGCAAGTTAAAATGAGAAATTAAACCAAGTTCTTCAGAATCTACCTGCAGGTCCCTCTACTAATAAAAGGTGAGCCCCAAAACCTAAAATAGGCACTTACCTGATAGTTTTTAAATGAGGTATCAGTTGAGATCAATTTTAATACAGAATGAATAATGTAGAAAATTCTGCATGTTTGGCAGTTATGCAGGCCATATTGAACTATGTGTTTGCTGGTTTTTCTAATTAAAAAAAGACATGTTCTTAGGCATTAGACTTAAGTTTTTATGCAGTTTGCTACAAGTTTTTAGAGAAAAGCTTACTAATTTGTGGTGTTAGGACACTGTTTCTAGGTAGTCCTCAAGAACTTTATGGCATCAAATTCAGTTTCTGACACATAGATTTTGCCACAGCAAATTGATTTTCAATTATATCTGAAAATTTTTATGAATAAAATAATATGAACAATACGTGTTCTAATGACAGCTGGTAATGTTTTATTGACATTTAAGTTTCATTTGAAAGGTAATATGGTATCTCATCAAACAATTGCCTCTTTCTAATAAAAAAAAGTCTCAGTTTTCTTAAAGGTTCACAGGGATTGCTTAAGCTTTGCCTTAGTCATGTAGAGGCTTTAACATGTTTTTCCCTTTTGTACTTTGATTTTATATTATTGACTAGAGTGCTGTTTAAGTTTCACATTTTGTAGTAAATTAAATGTAAGTAAAATAATATAATGTTGATTAAATTACTCTGAATAACAGAATGTATAATTGTGATCTTCCTGAATAATATGATAATATGTGTATAAAACTCCTTGAGTAACAATGTATATAACTTATATTTACTTTGTGTCTTTATACATTTTGAAGTTTGCATTATATTTATATATATATATATATATATATATATATATATATATATATATATATATATATATATTCATTTATTTGGTACTTATTGTGCTCTTGTGAAACCACAGGCTAGCTACAATATTTCTTTGGGAGTATACACCTTGAGCACATAGACTAGAAAGTACTTTTGGAAGAAGTTTTTGAAAACAAATTAAAACAAGCCTGGCAGAAAGATTGTGGCTAAAGCGAACAGGGAAAGAAGAGGCCAGGCAGATGCAACCATCAGTAAAAAGTAACAATGGTGCAAAGGAAGGACTTCACACATAGGAGTTGACAATAAATTCAGAATAGTAAAATTGAGGGGAAGGTTAGATGGTAAAGACAAGGCTTATAGACAAATCATGGAGGACAATGAATATTATTCTAAGTGATATTTTTTGTGTCCTGAAGGTGATGTCAAGATCTGTGAAAAGACTTACAGTTAAAGAGTCACATGATTATATATTTACATTTTAAAAAGATTACATGTTTGTAATTAAGAAATATAACTTTGATAACAGGAGATAGAGCAAATCAAGATCTTTACATGGAATACAATGTGACCAGTATTTCTGTGAGTATAGAAATCTGAGCATGCAATAACAGAATAAACTGAAATAGTGGCCAAAAAAGGTAGAAATACTTAGGGGATATGTAAGTTTAAGAAGTAATTAGGAAATAATTATAATAGAAATTAATGAGCCACTGTGAATGTGAAGGGCCAAAGTGAAGGAAGAAATAAAATATAAAGTTTAGTATTCTGGCTTAGAAGATTGTTATATGATGTTACCATTGATGGAGACAGTATATGTGGAAAGATGTATGTGTTTTGGGTGGAAAAAGCCTGACTTTCCATTTTATTGTGTTGATTTTGAGAACTATATAAAATGGGATGCATATAATAATACAAAACTTCATATGTTTTAGGAAAAGCTCTGACCTAGAGGTATAAATTTATCCTTGAGTGGATATGGTAAAATAGGCTCTAACTTTGAAAATAATGGTATAGTGAGAAGAAACTTACCAAAAGAAAAGTATGAAAGGAACAGAAAAAAATGTTGAATATTTAAGGGGCAGAAGAGAAGATCACATATTAGATCAAGAGGAGATCAGTTTTTAAAAATCCAATTTATTCCCCATTGTGCATTGATCAAGTATGTAATCTTAGCCAGGTATTCAAAGTCCTTCATAATCTGGCCTCAACTGCTTATAAGAATAAAGGAAAAAGAAATGAACTTCAGGGAAGAAGGAGGAGAGGGAGGGAAGGAGAAGAAAAGCAAGAGGGAGAAAAAATAATGCAGGTAGTTGAATTAAATGAGCTGTGGAAGTTACAGACAGTGAAAGTGGGGAGCTTGACTTAACTATCTACTACTCACTTGGAGGGCAAAATAAGCTGTTAAAGGAAATACATTAGATCAGAGAATTAATCACCCTGGTTCTTGTTGGGTTAGCTCAGTAAATCACCTTAGGGTGGGAGAGCAGTGTAACAAAGCCAGGGTGTGGGGTTGTTGGAGGTAGAGGAATGAGGCATCACCAAAAATTCACCCTGAAATCCACTGGTTATTAGGAACTATGTAGTGGCTAGTACAACTTCAGTTTTCATCACCATATGTGCCCTGAGCCCTTTAAGGTTATATCTTACCTAGAGAAATGGGTTAAAAGCAGGTACCTGGGTCACATGTGAAGCCAAATAATCTGCTTTGGTTTAAGTGAGCCTGGTCACACCTTCATAATTACACAGTAATCTTATTCCACTCCTGACATCTGATTGCCCCTGGAATTTCCCCTGGAATAAGTGTCCTAACTATCCTGACTTTTGTGATTGCTTCCTTTACTACCTAATGAGAGCTTAAACACACATACATCCTCTCACACCCATCTGAAATGCGCAGCCAAGATCACCTCATAACATTTAGGATGATCTCTCTAACAGTTTAAGGAAAATAAAAGAAAATTTTGGGGTAAATAATTAGCCAAAACACCAGCCTGTTACTAATTACCTTCTTCCAGATTCAAATGGCAAATTTTCTTGCTGCCCAGGTCCTATCTCCTCCTTCAGAAGAGAGGCTCTCTCCCTCATTAACTGGTAATGCCCTTCCCTATTTTCAAATTGTTTTTAGGTCATGCCAACAGAAAAAAAAAAAGCATGTCAGCTCAGCCACTATTCCAGCTCCCTTTCAAGAAACACTAATTTCATCTACACCAGTGCCAGATATTTTTTAAATTTTGACAAATATCTACCTAATCATAATATATAGAATATTAATTAAAGGACAATTTATCTTTTACTGTTGCTTTGCAATATACCAAAGTAAAATATTTTTGAAATTTATTTCTATTTTTTCAAGTTTCTTAAAAGAAAATTAAGAACTAAAAATTTCTTCTCGGGGATTTTCTTTAAATTAACTACCCAAATGTGGTTATATATAAGCATTTATAATAATAGTTTATTTTAGTGCTAGTTTAATAATCAAAACTAAAATAAAAAAATAAAAAAAATTAAGAATTTGAAAAAATCACTTAATTGGTCCTACCTCTTTCATGATAATAACTATATTGTTACAATTGTAGCCCTTAGCATTACAACTTAATAAACTGAAAAATATAATGTAGGTTTAATCTTTATTGTTTTTCTTTTTTTTCTCACTTTAATGTTTTTCTTGACCTTAGAGATCTCAATAGAAAGATAGAGATTCTTCTTTTTGCTCTATGTCATCTAGGGTTTACTGAATATACTTAAAATATTGTCATAAGTAAAAATTAACAGAAAATGACTTCACTTAACATATAAACATAAATGATTAAAAAGAATAAAAATATTACTCTGCTGTCATTCAGAGGCTTACCATTGTGGATATGACAGGATGAACAACTACCAAGACTTTCACATGAACATATTTTATTCCAGTATCAATCTTTGAAAGGGATTACTTTTTACCAGAGAGATTATTTCATGAACATTTTATAACTCTTGCTATGTAGGTTTTGAGGAGGTTTGTTATGTTTATGTTTAAATATTTATTTAAATAGCATCGCATTTTTTTATTTTGGTTTCTACTTGTTTGATGTTAGTGTACAGAGATGCATTTGAATTTCATGTGTTGATCTTGTATAGTGTAACTTTACTAAATTTATTAGTTTAGGATATTTTTAGAATTTTAACAAAGTCCACTTTTTCATTTTTTTTAAATGGCTATGCATGTATTTTCACATCCAAGAAATCATTGTAAAATCTAGAGTAGTAGAGCTCTTGACTTATATTTTTGTTCAAGAATTTTTTGCTGTTAGGTCTTACATTTAGATCTTTGATTACTATTTAGATAATGTTTGCTATGGTATTAAACAGCAGTCCAAATTCATTCTTTTGCTTGTGAATATTCAATTTCCCCAACAAAATATATTGAAAAGAAGTCATTTTCTCATTTAATAATTTTGGCCCTCTTATCAGAAATCATTTGACTATGTATGTGGGGCCTTATTGCTGGTGTCCCTATTCAATTTTGTTAGTTTGTATATGAGGAAGGATCTGAACAAACTGAAATTTATGAAAAGTTGTGTAATTATTCTTACATGTTTAAATTTTAGTCACTTTCAAAATACTATTTGATGCAATAAACCCATCAAGATGCTTTTTCTACTGCTTAAAACAGCTTTTGAACTCATTGATTTTGATGCCTTTTAAGGCTTCTGTTGTTTTTGTTTCAATACTTCCACATCGGCAAAACCTTTTCTTTTGAAGACCTTTTTGATCTGGGGAAACAAAAATCACTCAGGGTGAAATTGGGTGAATAGGGAGAAAGGAACATGGAGTGTATGCCATTTTTGGTAAAAAAACAATGAACACTCAACAAAGTGTGGCCAGGTGTTTTACCATGGTGGAAGAACCAGTCATCTGTTTACAACAACTCAGGACATTTCTTCCACAAATTGTGTTGTAACTTTCAAAATCTCCAAATGATAATTTGATAGACTTTTCAACCTGTAGGAAAAAATTGTAAGTGCATAATCTCTCTCATTTAAAAATAAGATAATTTCATTTTATTTTGGTCTTCCCTCCTATCTGTCTGTCTTCATGTCAGTAAAAGACTAACTGCTTTCAGTACTGTGTCTTTGTAGTAAATTTTGAAATCAAGATTTGCAAGTCAGTATTATTCTTCTATATTCAAAATATTTTTGGTTATTTGGGATACTTTGTAATTCCATGTGAATTTTAAAATCAAATTATCCTTTCCAAAACCTAATGCAAGATGGTGACTGGGGAGGAAGTACTTAAAGCCTCTCCCACAAAACACAATTGAGCGCCTATCCAGGAACCAAGAAAGAGGAACCAGAGTGACACAATGACAGCTGAGAAATTCGTGCATCACAAGAAAATGCCTGAAGCCTCCCCAATGAACTACAGGAAGTAAAGGGACTCCGGATGTATGCACACCACCTCCAAATGCAGCAGGAGACCACAGATAAGGGTTAAACAACCTCCCCTCTATCCCAAAACGTACCCCCCCCCAGTGCCACCTAGTGTCTGCCCTACAGCAAGACACCACAAAAATGAGGGCTTCTGGGCTCTGCTGAACATAATACCCTCATTCCAAAGAGGAAGAACCCAATAGACAGTATGGATTCCTTAGGATCCAAAGATGCTCAGAAAGACCATGAAAAATATCAAGAAAAGAGCCTCATAGACCTAGAATTTTCTGAACCAAAAGAGAATTTAAAGTAGCTATACTAAAGGCTCTGAGAGAAATGAAAACATACTGGCAGAACGCCATAGCTGAGGTGAATGACCTAAGAAAGGAAATCTTTGAACAAAAGGAACAATTCAACAAAGAAATTAAAAACATAAGGAAGATCAAAATGGAGATTTGAGAGATAAATAATACAATAAAAGAAGTGAGAAATGAAATAACTGCCATAGGAAAAGGGCCAACCAGATGGAGGAAAGAATTAGTGATATGGAAGATCAGAACAAGGAAACATCTGAAAAACAGGAAAAGAGGGAATATAGAACCAAAAGGATTGAAAGAACTCTGCAAGAACTGCCTGACTCCATGAGACAAAACAACATCAGGAAAATAGGATTAGAAGAAGGAACAGAGACTCTACAGAGAACTTACTCAAATAGTAGCTGAGAAATTTCCAAACCTATGGAAAGATCTGGAACCACAAATTCAAGAAAAAAAAAATAGGTTTCCTAGATACCTGGACCATAGCAGATCTTCTCCAAGACACATAGTACTACAGATGTCAAAAACTGAAGACAAACAGACAAGTTCTCAAGGCAGACAGGGAAAAAAGAATTACAACCTTTAGAAGAAAACTCATCAGACTGGCACCAGACTTCTCAGCTGAAATTCTACAAGCCAGGAGAGAGTGGAATCAAATATTCAAAACTTTAAAAGACAGAAACTTCCAGCCAAGAATGAACTATCCAGCAGAATTATCTTTCAGGTATAAAGGTGGAAGACCTTCTCAGACACACAGAAGGTGAGGGACTTCACCAGCACAAGGCTGGCACTTCAAGAAATACTAAAGGAAACGCTTTCACCTGAAACAAAACATCAGGACAAGTGGAATAGAGTTGCACAACAAGAAAGAAACAAAAATAAAACAATAACAAAAAATAATGTCCATAGGAAAGGATCACATATCAGTCATCACTCTAAATGTTAATGGACTGAACTCACCAATAAAAAGACACGAAGTAGCAGACTGGATTAAAAAACAAAACCCATCCATATGCTATCTCCAAGAGACACATCTCAGCCATAAGGACAAGCACAGACTCAGAGTAAAAGAATGGGAAATAATACTCCAAGAAAATGGTAACCAAAGAAAAGCAGGAGTTGCCATACTGATATCTGATAAAATAAACTTCATGTTAAAAAAGATAGCATGAGACAAAGATGGACATTACATATTGATAAAAGGCACAATACAACAACAAGAAGATTTGACCCTAATTAATATATGTGCTCCCAACCAGGAAGCACCAAAATATATAAAACAACTACTAACAGATCTGAAAGGAGAAACTGACAAAAGCACAATCATTGTGTGAGACTTAAATGCTCCTTTAACAGCCATGAACAGATCCTCCAAACAGAAAATAAATAAGGAAATAGTAGCTCTAAACAACACATTACAGCAATTCTATATAATTGACATTTACAGGACATTGCATCCAGCAAAAAGAGACTATATCTTCTTTTCTAGTGTACATGGAACCTTCTCAAGGATAGACTACATGCTGGGACATAAAGGTAGCCTCAGCAAATTCAAGAAGATCGAAATCATATTAAGTGTGTTTTCAGGCCACAAAGACTTGAAATTAGAGAAAACTGTAAAAGGAAAAACCACATATATATGGAGATTAAACAATACCTTATTTTCAAATGACTGGATAAAATAACAAATAAAAGAAGAAATTGAAAAATATATAGAAACTAATGACAATGAAGTTACTACATATCAAAAGTATTAGGACACAGTGAAAGCAGTAATAAGAGGGAAATTTACATCATTACAGGCCTATTTTAAGAAACAAGAAAAATCACAAGTAAGCACCTTAGCATTCCATCATAAAGAACTAGAAAAAGAAGAGCAGGCAAAACCTCAAGTCAATAGAAGAAAGAAACAATAAAAATTAAAGCAGAACTAAACCAATTAGAGAATAGAAGGACAATAGAAAAAATTAATATTACAAAGAGCTCGTTCTTTGAGGAAGTCAAAAAAATTGACAAACCCCTGGTGAGACTAATGAAAGGATGAAAGGAAAGAATATAAATATCCAAAATTAGAAATGAAAAGGGAGACATTACCACTGATACCACAGAAATACAAAGGATTATAAGAAAATATTATGAAAATAAAATAAATTAAACAACCTAGAAGAAGTGGACAAATTTCTAGAGACTTATAGCCTACCTAGACTGGACCAAGAAGAACTCGATAATCCAAATAGACCATTCAATAACAAAGAGATTGAAACGACTATCCATAATCTCCCTAAAGGAAAAAACCCTGGACCAGATGGTCTCACCAATGAGTTCTGCCAAACATTCAAAGAAGAATTAAAGCCTAGCCTCCTCAGTCTTCCAAAAAATTGAAGAGGAAGCAATATTTCCTAACTCATTCTATGAAGCTGACATTACCCTAATACCAAAGCCTGGTAAAGACAACACACACAAAAAAAACTATAGATCAATATCTCTGATGAACACAGATGCAAAAATCCTGAACAAAATATTAGCAAATAGAATACAACAATGCATCAAAAAGATTATACATCATGATCAAGTGGGCTTCATCCCGGGAGCACAAGGATGGTTCAACATATGAAAATCAATCAATGTGATACACCACCTAAACAAAATAAAAGGGAAAGACCATATGGTCATATCAATTGATGCAGAAAAAGCTTTTGACTAGATATAACATCCATTTATGATAAAAACACTAAATGAAATGGATATAGAAGGAAACTATCTGAACATAATAAAGGCCATATATGACAAACCCTCAGCTAACATCATACTGAATGGGGAAAAATTGAAGTCTATTCCCCTAAAATCAAGAACAAGACAAGGATGGCCTCTGTTACCACTGCTATTCAATATAGTACTGGAAGTTCTAGCCACAGAAATCAGGCAAGAAAAAGGAAGAAAAGGTATTCAAATTGGGAAAGAAGTCAAATTGTCACTATTTGTAGATGACATAATCTTTTATATACGAAATCTTAAAGACTCCACCAGGAAACTATTAGAAACAATAAACAAATACAGTAAAGTCTCATGATACAAAATCAATGTACAAAAATCAACAGCATTCCTATACACAGAAAACAAATTCTCAGAAAAAGAAATAAGGGGGTCAATTCCTTCTGCTATCACAACTAAAAGAATGAAATACCTGGGAATTAACTTAACAAAGAACATGACAGATGAACATGACATGGAAAACTATAAGACACTTCTGAAAGAAATTGAAGCAGACCCAAAGAAATGGAAAGATATCTCCTGTTCATGGATAGGAAGACTTAACATTGTTCAAATGGTCATTTTGCCCAAAGTGATCTACCGATTTAATACAATACCTATCAAAATCCCACAATCATACTTTCATACAATAGATAAAAGAATTATCAGATTTATATGGAACCATAAAAGACCTCGAATTGCCAAAGCAATACTACATAAAAATGATAAGTCTGGTGGTATTACACTCTTTGACTTCAATTCATATTGCAAAGCATCAATAGTCAAAACAGCTTGGTATTGGGAGAAAAATGGAAACATAGACCAATGGAACAGAACTGAACACCCAGAAATAAATTCACACATTTATGGACAAATAATTTTTGATACAGGAGCATAAAATGTGCCATGGGGAAAAAAAGACAGCCTCTTCAGTAGGCAGTGCTTGGAAAACTGGTAAAACATATGCAAAAGAATGAACCTGAGCTATGAACTCTCACCATATACAAAAATTAACTGAAAATAGATTAAAGACTTTCATATAAGACCTGAAACAATAAACTGTATAGAAGAAAACATCAGTACTAAACTTATAGACCTAGGGCTCAAGGAAAACTTCATGAACCTGACATCAAAGGTAAGGAAAGTAAAAGCAAAAATAAATGAATGGGACTATATCAAACTAAAAAGCTTCTGCACAGCAAAAGAAACCATCAACAAAGCAAAGATACAGCCAACTGAATGGGAGAAAATATTTGCAAACAACGCATCAGATAAGGGTCTAATATCAAAAATATATAAAGAACTAATATGACAACAATAAAAAACAAATTAAAAAGTGGGCAGAACTAAACAGACACTTCTCCTGTGAAGAAACAGCAATGTTCAGCAGACATATGAAAAAAATGCTCATCCTCATTAGCTATCAGGGAAATGCAAATCAGAACCACAATGAGATATTACCTCACACGTGTTAGAATGGCTATTACCAACAAGACAAGAAATAACATGTGCTGGAGAGGATGTGGAGAAAAAGGAACTGTTGCACACTGCTGGTAGGAGTGCAAATTGGTACAACCACTATTGAAGACAGTGTGGAGATTCCTACAAAAATTGGGAGTGGAGTTACCATATTACCCAGCAATCCCTCTTCTGGGGTTCTATCCCAAAAACTTGAAAATCTTAGTCCACAATGACTTATGTACCCTAATGTTCATTGCAATTCTGTTCATGGTGGCCAAGTCATAGAAAGAACAAATGTGCCCTTTGATAGATGACCAGGTAAAGAAGCCGTGGTATCTATACACAATGGAATATTACTCAGCTATGAAGAAAAAGATGACATACTGCTATTTACAACAAAATGGATGGACCTGGAAATCATCATGCTAAGCAAAGTAAGCCAGACAGAAAAAACCAAAAACTGTATGACTTTACTCATATGCAGGATATAAAACTGAAAACAACAAAGAGAAAACAAACAAACAAAAAAACCCATGGAGACACAATCAATAGTTTAATACTTATTTGAGGACAAGTGGGTGAAGGGGAGGGGAAGAATGGAGGGAGGGGGAGCTAAATATATGGTGATGGAAAGAGAACTCAAACTAGGTGGTGAACTTATTATACACTGTATAGTGCACTGTAGAATTGTACACCTGGAACCTATGTAATTCTTGCTAACAAATGTCACCCCAATAACAATAAAAAAAAGAAACCTCACGCCAATAAAAAGAAATCCTTTCCTTCAAAAACTGCCATAGGGATTTTGATATAAATTGCATTGAATCTGTAGCTCATTTTCAGTACTTTTTTAAAGAATTCTAACTAATGAAGATAGAATGGATTTTTATGTCTTTACATTTTCCTAAACTTTTTTTAGCAGTTTTTGTAGGTTTCATTGTGCAAGTCTCCAACTCTATGTTAGCTTTGTCTAAGCATTTTAATGCTATTTAAATAAAATTACTTTTATAATTTTTTATTTAGAAAGTACATTGTTAGTGTATAGAAATGCAACTAAATTTTGTGTATTCACTTTTAACAGATTTGTGTATTTAAATTTAACAGATTTATTAATTCTAAGTATTTTTTGTGAAAGGAATCTTCAAGGTTTTCCATAAATCATATCATCTTCAAACAGAGAGAATTTTACCTCTTCCTTTCAAATTTATTTATTTTTATTTTTTTTTAGTCACATTTATTTTTTATTACTCACAGCATATTATACCGGGGTTTTCCCCATAACAGGCATTTGCTAAGAGTGTTGAATCAAAAATAAAAGAAGGGACTATTTCTGATTTTATTTAATATTTGGAGAGAATAGGGACTACTGCATATCTATGTATAACTATTTTTGTTTTGTGAGTTATAAATGGCTTAAATCATAGTTTTGATAAAATTAAGTCTCCAGTTATGTAGGAGTGGTAAAAGTATCGAGAGAGATCGAGAGAGAGAGAGAGAGAGAGAGAGAGAGAGAGAGAGAGAGAATGAACAACATCATTATGAGATAGTCTTATTTTCGGAAAATATTTTCAGATGGTCTCTTACAGTTAATAGTAAGAACATTGAAATTGCCCTTCATACTATCTGCCTTCCAGCCAGTTATCTTTTCTTCCATATTTTCCCATCCTTATATAATAAAATTAATTTCAGAAGTGCACATCATAGGAGATTTTTGACAACCATGTGGCAACCTATGTTGAAAATACACTCTAGGAATCTGTGGCTACTTTTATAAATTCAGGGCATTCATAAAGTAGACCTCTAAAGTACACATTATGTTCGATGTATAGAATTTCTGACTTTCATTGGATCAGAAGACTAGAGATTGATGCTTTTTCAGTATAGTTTTATCCTGAAGACTTTAGAAAGAGGAAAAAATATCATAAGTAAAGCTGGTATGGAAAGATATCCAAAGTAATTTGTCTGTCTCAAGAGTGGCAGATAGTTGAGATAAATGCATCACCTTCGAAGTGCTTATCTACACCAAGCAGAAACCCCTACTCTTAGTCCAACTCATCACTTTGTGTTTGTAGTAGGATCAAGGAGTTTGGATGGTAAGGGACTGGAGCACAGGGTGAATGAGATGGTGATCAGAATCATTTTATTTCTATTCCCTAGCTTATTCTTCCTTTTTATTTTTTATTTTTTTTAATTCATTTTTATTGTTAGACTTATTGGGGTGACATCTGTTAGCAAGGATTACATAGGTTTCAGGCATACAATTCTACAGTGCATTGTCAACTTGATGTATAATAAGTTCACCACCTAATGTGACTTCTCTTTCCATCACCTTATATTTAGCTTCCCCCCTCCTCTCCCACCCCCTCCCCTTTC
>PVJL010007698.1:55807-75014 GCA_004026885.1 Lyroderma lyra | reverse complement strand
GAGGAGAGGGGAGTGGGGAGGAAGAGAGGGAGAAGCCGAGGAGGAAGGGAGGGACTCGGGGCGGGCCGCAGCCGGCTCCTGCTGGCCGGGACCCCGCCGGGCACCCGCTGTCGCACGGCCCTGTCCCTCGCCCTCTCTTGCAGGACCGCGGTGGGCGCGGCGGCGCCCCGGGCGAGTGGGTGCCCCGGGACTCGCGCGGGAAGTCTGTCCGTGGTTTCCTCCCTGGTGCCGAGGCTTGCACGGCAGACAGGCCTCGGGAATGCGGCCGGAACCGAGCGGTGGTGCTGGTGGCACCCGGCGGCCGCGGGGCTTGGGTGAGAATTGCCCCCATTCGCGCACCCCCTCCTACGCGGTTGATTTCTGCCCGGGTGACAAGATAAGTGTACGCACTGGACCCGGTGCTGGGTCACTGCGCCCGCCGCGCTCCGGGCAGCCCCATTCCGGCAGCTCCGTGAGCGTGGCGCCCCCTAGAGTTGAGCGGGGGGCCTTAGTAGGAACCAACGTTGTCGGAGCTGCTCTCTGGGCTCCTCTTGGGGTACCTCTCCAATAGGGCATTGTTGTTCCCACTTTAAATCTGAGGGACCCGAACCTTAGGGTCACCAACTTGACAGGCCATAAAACGTGTAAATGGGAAGTTTAGGGCCCAAACGCGAGTTTATCTGAGTCTCAACCATGGTCCAAAGCATCGCCCCTCCTGCCAGTGTCCACGGCTCCAGGACTCCAGAAAGTGTGCGCTTCCTATGAAGGTCAGGTCGGAGTCTCAGTGCTTCTGAGGACAACTAAGGTCCCTGATGGTGACTCTAAAGAAAACGCTGAGCTTAGGTGAGGCCATGGGACTAAGAATTGGTACGTGGCAGGGACTGCAGTGCTGGGCAGGGGACCCACCTCTCTTCTCCGTTACCAAGGTTCCCGGTTTCCGTGGCAACATTAACTCGGAGTTATCCGAATAATTGAGGTAGTACCATACCTTATATTTCCAGGTACCTGAGGGTCTCCGGGGTCACCATTGCATGGGTCCCAGGCAGTTTGCATGGCTGACACGAGGGGACTGATATTTCTAGGAGACTGAACTCATTCCGATGGCGGCTCAGCGTATCGTCAGGCTCCGAGCAGAGACCACAGATAGGTCAAGAAAGAGTTTCATAAACGGAATACGGATCCATAGTAAGTTTCCATGGAGACATGAAGAGTAGGCTACTGTTAATCTTTTAACTGTAGCAGAAAAGACTGACTCATCTGCGTGGCAGTTTTAGCTAACAGAGAGTGCCCCCCCCCCCCACGCTGCTCCCACAGCCCTTGATGGTATCTGAGAAGCTTGGTGCCCACAGTCACTGGGTCAAGTTCAGTTGCCCAAAGTGGGGCTCCCTTGTCCAGAGCACGTGCTCCTGCTCTCCTAGGTGTCCAGGCTGCAATGCTCAGGTCCACTGTGAGGCCCAGTGAGTCTTTGGGGAGACATCTTTTCTCCTTGAGAGGCTGGTGCAGGCTGGGGGTCGAGGGGGGCACTTGGCTGACGCCGCCGGGCCGTTTCCAACATACCTGAGCAGCAGGATGTCACAAGGAGGGGCCTGGCGGCTTGAAGACAGTCCGTTCCCGACAACGGGTATTCCTTCTGCTCTAACTCGTTAAATCATGGGCCTGTTCCCTCCTCCACAGAAGGAAAGGGGGTTATGGGACTTATGTCATCCACACAGAACCAAATATGTCATGAATTTTATCAGTGTTGCGACATGGCAGAGAGGCTCAAAACGACAGACTCGTAGCTGTTGTGTTTCTTTGTCCAAGCTCCCGTCTGGGAGCGTCCTCTGAAAGACCCTTAGAAAACACTAGCCCGTGCACGAGGGGAGCAATCGCCGCGCCCCTCGGCACGCTCAGCGTGGGAAACCCTGTCGAAAACGATCTCACCAGACGCACAAGTGGCAGAGCAGAAAGAGATCCAGGAATCGGGGGAGGGAGCTGGGGTGACACACCCGCCTGGACCCTGGCCTCCCGCCCGGGCCCCTGCCCCTCACTGAGCCCCTGCTTCTCTTTCCGAGGAGGCCTGGGCTCACCGGGCAGCGCCCTCACCCTGGGTCCTACGCTGGGGCCAGTCCCCTCTATATCTGGATGGCTGCGTGGTCCTAATGAAAGGGCTCATCCCAGGTCTGCGGCGGTACCAGGGCTCATCAGTTTTTGCCTTCCTCTTATCGTTGGTTGGTTTTCCTAGTTACTCAGCTGCACGAAGCCCCAGCCTGGCTGAAGCCCGTGATTATTCATTGACTATTATGGCCTGATTCACGAGGAATGCTGAGCTTTACAGGAAACTAAACCTAATAAAAGTATGGCCCTTGTGCTTCAAGATCAAAAGTCAGAAGTGTTAGAAGGAAATGAGCAGTCCGAAGGCACACGGGATGGGACGATCACCTGCACTACGTCAGCGGGGGGGATGCCAGCTCCTTGTCCTTAAGGACAGAAGCCCACAGAACAGAGCGGGGCAGGGGACACCACAGGGGTGTGCACGTGCTAGCAGTACCAAATGTCTGGCGAGCAAAATGCAGATAACGAGTTCTTTAGAATCCAGACATACTTAGTAAAAACGACTGGCTTCCCAAGTCATCTTTATCAAAATAGCAAAAATGTTTCCTTAGAAACGCGTCCCTGTTTCCCTTGAAATCCAAACTCACAGCCAACGTACAGTTCAAGGTGATTTCTGATGCAACGTAAACAGACGTCACTTGGTCTCAGGTGTATTATATATTTACTCAGCAAACAGTTTCCCCTGCTGAGGAGATAAGGGTGAGGAAGGCTTAGTACTTGCCCTTGAAGAAGTAGAAACGAGGTGCGCGGTCCCGATGGCATCAGACACAGATGTGAGGCTTCGGACACCCTGGGGGCGGGCACTGGGGCGCAGGGAATAGTTTAATTCATGCGCCTTGCACCCGGGTTTCTGGGGCTGACCTTTCACCCTGACTCGCTGGGTGGTGTCTGGCAGTAGGTATTTCACTGATACATGTCGGGGTCATGGAGCAGATCAGGTCAAAGCCAGCCCTGCCCCCGCCGCGCTCCCCACCTCCAAGTGCACGTACAGCAGGGATGATGGCCAGCCAGCCCTCCACTCGTGCCCATTTGCGGGCTGGCCCAGGTACCAGGAGTCCCGGGCCGACCTGGGGTCACCTCGCAACCTTCCAGCCTCCCGACAGGTGGTCCCAACTCTACACGAGTGGGCAGCGTCACCCTCCTCTTTAAGGTTCGTGGAAACTGCAAATCTGCGAGCCCCCCAGAAGTCAGACCTTCTCCCGAGGCCCCTGTACTTTCCTCTGCTTGCCTCAGCCTCCTTTGCCCCCGGGGCTCCCTGGGGCGTGGAGGTCACCTAAGTAGACAGAGCCTGTGATCTTGACGCCTGCAGGGCGGCCTGAGGGGTCAGACTTCCCAGGCTCAAACCCCAGCCTCTCCAGGCCTCAGTTTCCTTCTCCAGCAAGTTCGCAGAGTAACAGTGCTTTGCTGCTGCTCGAGGTGAAGGGAGCTAATGGGCCATCGGTGCTTACAACGGCGTGAGAGGAAGCAGCAGCAGCTCCCGGGGCGCCCATCACCCCCACCAGCCTCTCTGGTCACCGCCTTGCTCCACCCTGAAGCAGGATGTCGGGTCACCAGAAGGCATGAGATGAAGGCCGATGCTGTCCACGGGGACCCATGCTTTCTCTTGTCCGGGGGAGGTTAGTGACCAGGGCATGAAACACTGAAAACACTTCAGACTTCAGGGAGTTGGTCAGTGAGAAGGACACGGAGGCCCCAGGAGGATCAATTCCTCCACGGGGTCACGGGGCTCTGTCCGGGCTGGGGCCACCCAGCCACCTCCTGCTCCCAGTGCCTCCAGGACAGAGCCATCTTCCCTTACAAGGCCGCGCTGCAAATACTACAACCCCCTTCCCGACCCACCAGGGCACTAAAGGGCCCGATGACCTGCTCCGGGCAAATCCGGACAACCAGAACAGTAAGAGGACCTGCTGGGTTCCGGACGATTGATAATCCCTAAATAAACGTGTCTGTGGCGTGAGTCAGACCCCTGCAGGTACGTGTGTGTTCTCTGCATCACAGACCCATCACCGCCGCAGGCACTGTGCTGGGGGAGCCCCCGAGCCTGGACTTGGCCATCTGCCTCGGGAACTGGACCCCTGGGCCCGCACGCACACGCAGGGTCTGTTGTGCCTGTCAGTCTAGCCGATGATCGCGCCAGGTTAATTCGCATGCCACTTTTGGTGACAAAACGAAAGCTGGATGAAGGTTCTAAAGCTCAGGAATGCGACTGGCTCATGCAGATATGGGGATCAATCACTGAGACATTGGGGTATTGGTTACATCCATGCATTTGAGGAATAGCCTTCCAGTCGCTACAAACTTTGTCCCCCACTTCTTTGCACTTGGGAGTTTTGGTGTCTGTGTCTACTTCAGACCCCCCGAGTGATCGGAGCCCCTTGTTTACAGCTTTGTGTAAATCACGTCTCCTCGGGGGCTGCGGGCTCCGAGCCCACGCGCATCCCCTCCAGATGCCAGACTCTGCCGCCTGGACCGGGCCCCTTGGTTTCGGGTTGAGGGGGCAGGAAGGCCCACTTCCTGTTCTTAGATGTCAAGGGAGAGACCCACCAGCGCGCGTGTTTTGGAAGATTCTCACAGAATGCCATGGGAGTCACCCCAGTTCTCCTAGCAAACACACGCCCCTTTAATTGCCCCTTAAGTCAAACCAAAGCAGAGCTGACTGGCAGGTACATGCTGTAAGAACACCTTATCGGGGACACACGCCACCTCCCTGTGTGGGTGGAGAAAAGATGGGGGGTGGGGCCCACTCGCCACCTGGGAATTCCTCCGAAGTTTTTAAAACCGGAAACCCCTCTTCAGTTTGCGTGCGGGGGCCCCGCGAATTCCGCAGGTGGTCCCAGGTGGGACATGTCCCCCGGGGCTCTCCCCAGGGGCAGGGGGCCGAGAGGCCCTTCTGTCACACCGTGCAGGACAGTTAGTTGGCTGGCAGCCGTCTTCCCCGGGCAGGGCTGGGCCTCCATGTCAGTCTCACTAGTTCCTTCAAACTGTCCTTTCTTGCTTGACCATTGGGGATCACAGTGACCCTGAAAAGGCTTCCCTAGCCGGGCAGCAGCGATGCTCCGTTGTGACCGTTGGTATTTCCTGGACGTCACAAAGTAACCCTGTGCGTGAGTGTGTGTATGTACACGCGTGTGGCGATCTAATGCGTGCCCTGCACAGCGGCCCATTTAAAGTATACAATTCGATGTTACTTTTAAATAATGTTTACAGATACGTGCCACCGTCACCCCACTCAATTTGAGAACACTTTCGTCACCTCGAAAACAAACGCAGCCCCCATGAGCTAGCTCTGCATTGTGTCTTCTGTCCCTCCCCCCGCCGCCCCGTCACCGGTCACCTGCTTCCTGCCTCTGCTTGTGCCTGGTCTGGGCGTTTCCTATGGAAGAAACTGGGGAGCATGTGGCCTTTTGTGACTGGCTGCTTTCACCAGCAGAATGCTCTCGGGGGTCAACCGTGACACTCCTTCTCATGGCCAGTAGGTGCTTGCATTCCATCCGTTCCCCCGATCCTGTTTGGGGGTACCTGTGAGGTGCCGGCCTGCACAACGGACGGCTTTACTGCGTCCTTAACAGCCAGTGTCGGCCAGATCCTGCTGCACTTTCCCTGGACCGGCTTGGGGGCTGGGCTGCACCCCACAGCCCGTCACCAGGCTTCCCTCGGGTCCCCCTCGTCCTCCTCCCACAGCCCTGCCGCCCAGGCCCCCCACCCGGGGCCGTCGGCCACCCAGGAAAGCTGGGCTTTCCCTCCAAGCCCGAGCGCCTGTGTTTCCTGGTAGCCAAACAAGTGTGTGGCTGGACGTCCTGAGCTGGGCCTCCTGTGTCCTCGTGTTCACCCTGAACCTTAGTGTCTGGATAGGAGAAGGAGTAGATTGTTTCTCTGCAAGAAGCCCCTGTTCTCGTTTAGGAAAAAGAAGCAGCCATCTGACCTTCCTTCCTTCCTTCTCTCTCTCTCTCTCCAGTTTTACTGAGATATAATTGGCATCATTTGACATTTTTGAAGTGGCTTTTCAGTGTGACTCCTGAATTGAACACTTGCATTCATTTCTACAGACCTTTAGACATCACGCCTCTTCTGAACTCAGCAGCCAGCGGGGTCCTGTGACAACACCAGTCAGATCTGTCCCCTCTCGGCTCCAACCCTCCAGTATTCCCCGTGTGACTCTGAGGAAAAGGCCGAGTCCCCGCCAGGCCCTGTGACCTGGCCCCCCTCCTCTTTGGGATCGCCCCTCTCTCCTGGGTCCTGCTTCCTCTCTGAGCACCACCACTGGGTCCCCGAACACTGGGCAGCTCCTTCCCCATGCTGTCCCCCCAGACACCGCAGGCTCCTCCCTCGCCTCCTTCAGACCTTCACTAAGTCCTCACCTTGGCCGAGACTTGCCTGGCCCCCCATCTAAAATTTCAGCCACCCCGTTTCTGGCCCAGCGTGCGTTTCCCCGCAGAGGCCTATGCCACTACTTGACGCCCCTCCCACCTGACTTTGACCTTGGTCCTTCCCTGTCTGCCCAGCACGGATTCTGTCCCCCGGGGGCGCAGCCTGTGTCGGCTCCGTGTGCTGCTTTCCGCGCCCTCGGAGCGCTTCCGGACACACGGCTCTCGACGGGCGTTGGTGGCGTAAGCGACACTCACGGATGCTGAGGGAGAATTTCCATCCCGTCTCCAACGGACGTGCAAAATGTTGGTGTGGGCACCAGGGAGGGATGGAGGCCCAGGGCCACGCAGTTTTCTGAGACTGCGAGGGAACGTGGCACACGCGCAGACAGAGTGAGTGACTGCTTTAAAAGCGGGTGAAGACTGGGCCATTGGAGCTGGCCGCGACTTGGGTCTCTGACACTCTCTAGAGGGCAGTGCTCCGTGAGGGCAGAATCCTTGTCCGAGCTGTTCATTGCGGTGTCCCCACACCTTGAGCAGCGTCACACGTGGTTTAGGTGTCGGCGAACCCGTGTCCGGTGAACGAATGAATGAGTCTGGCTAGTTCGGGGCCTCGGCCCCGGTGCCCGCACTGCTGAGTGCCCAGAGCCTTCCGCTGCTAGCTGCCTGGATCACCTACAAACCCACGAACAAGTCACCGTGCAAAGAGCGACTTAGGCAAAGCCCGTGGTATGGCGCTAGGACCCTCCCTCTGGGTGGCAGTAACCCAGGGATGACAAACTCCACTCGTGTAACTACCCTTGAAGATACACAACATTGTGGCAAATATCCTGCTGAAGAGCAAACAATGACATCTGTCACATGCACCTTATCTGCTTGTTCAGTAAACCTGCCTGGTCACACGGACACAACTGGTGACCGTGAGGCCGTCCCCGTGCCTTCCGAGGGGCTGAGTGACTTGGCCGCACAGGACTCCAGCCCGAGGCTCAGGGCCCCCGAGGGCCCCCGGACCACACTTTGGGAACCACTGCTCTGGGGTAGCCAAGCTCCTCCCTTTTCAGGTGAGAAAACCGAGGCCCCTCAGCTGGTCCGTAGCACGGAGCGAGGACCAGGCTTCTCACCTCAGCCCCAGGGACTCTGCCCAGCATAATGCTTTTTGTTGCTTGATTTCTTTTTTCTTTCTTTCTTTTTTTTAACACAAAGCAAATGCCCAGACATTTAATTTGGCCCAAAACAAAGCCACCACTGCTGAAATAAATACAGTCCAAGCTTAATGGCCACGAACAGCCCACGGCACGTGGGGCAGGCCTGAGGGCACAGCTGGGATGGCGGTGGCGTGCACGGGGCCCCTGTGTGCCTTCCGGAAGGCCGTGAGTTTTCGGCGTAGCCTGTCGTACGGCGAGAGGGGTCATCACAGTTAGGCACACACTTCTCTTGATGAATGGAGCCAAGGTGATTTCAGCTTCGTCATGGTGGGGGCCGGTCACCCTTGGAATAGCTTCCCACCTTCTGAACAGGGGAACTGGGCACCCCTTCACCTCCTGTCCCAGGAGGGACTGATCAGTCTCGTCACGGCCAGCTTGTGGGAACGGGTCAACTCTGGTTCAGGGATCACCACCAACTGCTGGTTTCTGTTCCAGAAAAGACTAGAACACCCTTGGAGTGAGTGTGGTCTGAACAAACAGTGCCTTTGCCCAGCTCCCAGGTGTCGGAGACATTAGTCATCTAGATGGTATCAAGATGTAGAAAGTGGTGGCAGGGTCAGGAGTGAGTCACCTGCCCCCATCGAAGGCCCACGAGACACATAGAAACAACAAAGAGAGACCAGCACGGTGTGGCCCGGCCGGGACTGTGCGAACAAAGACTTCTCCACCCGGAAGGCCGTGTGCAGGCAGCCCCCAGACCCCTGCACCCGCGTGCTGGGACTAATGGGATGGGTGGGGACCTCTAAGCCGCGCCCAACACCTGTCACAGTTGTTCGCCATGCACCTGGCAACGCAAGGTGGTCCTCCCTGTAGTAGCATGTAAAATGTAAAACCAGCTACAAGAGGGTGAGGCTGAGAAGCTTCTAGAAAGGAAGACAGGGAAGAGGACATTTCAAGAGAAAGAAATGGGCTGCTCTTGGAAGGAAGAAGGCCAATTCCAGAGAGTTTAACATAAGTTTATTTTAACAAACAGCTTGAACTCTGAATCTATAGATGTTAGTTCCTTATTTTTAGACGTTTTTGATATTATAAAATAATGGGGTTGACGTGGCTCATGTGGCCATCGCAAATCTGAACTATTAAATATTTGCCATGTTTTTTGAGACTATGGAGTAAGTTTAAGGAGATATTTAATGTACTATATTCTATAAAATAAAAATTCATTTTCATGTTTGCTTTTTAAATGTTTAACTCTTTCATTGGTGTTGTTCATAAAACTGCATTATTATTAAGCATAGGTGGAAAAAATCTGGGCCTCTAAATACTGTCTCATGATAGGATGCAATACTAATGCCAATTTAAAAACAAAGTCATTGCTTTAAAATCTAGAGAAATTATGTTGCTATCAGTTACAATATGTAAATAATTTTTTATTTACGTTTCGATGCTAATATTAAGTAGTCTAAAGAGCCATAGACTTATTTTTATTGAAACGACATTGAAATACCCTTATCTCTCTCACAGTAAAGTTTTGTCATTCTTATTAGTGACATTCACTCATCTAGTATCACTGGTGATTAGGGACATTCACTAAGCTAATATACTGATTTTAGGTTCTCTGCGTTGGGTCAGTGTATTTAGATGAGAGGCTTTGTTCTTGCTTTGGTCTGACCACGTTACTGCCCATCTTTCTATGCACCATGAGGACTTGAACCCCTTACTCAATTTACCATATTTCCTAAGAACATTCTAGCTCTACTCAAACCAGTTACTCTGTGTTTTCCCCAATGGTGTAACATAGTGAATGGGAAAATGCAGGCTTGTTAGTGATGTGTATTCCTGGTCCTTTACATCAATTCACACATCAGGTAGTAGGTGCTCAATAAATATCTGCTGAATGAAATGCCAGGAGGAGCTTGCAGAATGAAAAATAAATGTCATTCACCATACATTTTACAAGAAAATCTCCATCTTGATAGAGAATGCGTTTTTCTTTTTTTAATGGTTGCTTTGTGGTGGTCTCAAACTTATCGGGGACGCAGGAATTTCAGGAGAAACCGAAGAAAAGTTAGGCAGTTGCGATACAGTACAGAGGCAGAAACCCAGCAGTTCTCAGAGCCTTTCGGCTTGGCTCGCTCAGAAAAGGGCCCTGTGAATGCCCCCGGAGGCTCCATCGCCCAGCCTCCAGGGCTAGGGTGACCACTAAACTCCACAGCTTTTCATAATTGTTGAAATAAACCACGAGGCCCAAGATGGAGCTGCTCCTGCCCAAGGTACCACATCAGCTAACCAAAACAGGTAACTTTCTTGTCCTTGTAAATGCTGTGCTTGACCAGCAGGGCCACGTATCGAGTCAGCCCGTTGCCCAGCGCCAAGCCAGCTCTGGGCTCTGTACTTCCTGTCCCATCCTCCATGTTTTGTAACAGCTCCTGCCTCCTGCCCCGTTGCGCAGTTCTCTGGATGTATTACTGGTGTAATGTTTGTTTGCATCACCTGAATTGTCTTCTTTAATCAGTTTCTAGCAGTATCTTTGGGGACTGTTAAAAGACAGACTTAGACACAGAAAAAAATTGTAAGAGTTTATTTGAGCAAAATGCATTTGAATTTGGCAGCGCCAAACCAGAAGTGGTTAGGAGTGCTCCCCGACGGCCCCGGGAGAAGAGACTGTTGTCGAGAAAGTGCGGAAGCCAAGAAAGGTCGTTAACCGATTGGCGATAACTCACAGCCCCGTGAGCTGGTTGCGATTGGTTGTCCTTAGCTTTTGGTTTCGTAACCTTCAGGCATTTACAGGCTGGGATTTGGGTTTGCTGACGGTAGACCACTGTGGCAGCAGGCCGCCTCAGTCCAATGGCCGCCTTGTCTAATTAATTTAACAGGCCTAAGGTGCAAATTTTGGATTAGAAACCTATAAAAACCTGATTTTAAGACCCAGGTTTAACAGAAATAGTTGGTCAAATAGCAGGCACATTTGGACAAATATACACTATGCAGGTCCATTTTTTATTTTAAATTTTTTACAACTAGATATTTTAGTTTGCATTCCACTAGTGTGTAATTAAATTCAGCAGCAAGCTAGTAAAATTAAATGCTTATACTCTATTAAGTGTGAGTTCTGGTTTGGATGTATTTTGAGAGGCAGGCAGACAGCATGGATCAGATCCGGGCATGAGCCAGCTAGCCTTCACTAGCTGTGTGACCTTGGGCTAGGTGCTGACCCCTCTGGGCCTCAGCTGTAACATAGGATATACCACTGTGGTGTTGGGAGGGTCGGAGCCACCCTGACAATCCATCCGTATCTATCTACCTATCTATCATCATCTATACATCTATCTCAGTCTGCAGGCCAGGCACATACACAATATTGTGGCACGATTTATGCGGAAACACACCGTCATTGGCTACACTCCGTCCAACAGCGATTACGTCTTCTGCCTTCGTGTAACGTAGGGATTTTTTTACTTCTATAATTTGGGAACCTGGTAGAATAATGGAAGTTTGAGAATCAGTAGAATGTCGTAAAAGTGGAAAACTGAGAAGAAATGAAACGGAAGGTATTTTCTTGTCTTTCTGTCCTACTGCTGGGTATAGACTGAAGTGACTTTTTAAATTCGGTTTCATTACGTTGGACTGCAGACTGACCCGCCTCCTGCTAAGTCGGAGCCTCCGGCCCTGGCGTCGGTGAGTAGCCACGTAGGCGCGCAGCCTGCTTCTTACTTTGGAAAACTAGAACGCGTGACACAGCCAAGGACAACGCATTGTAGAACTGTGCACCTGGGACCTGGGTCACTTTTACTAACCAATGTCACCACAATAAATTTAGCAATAAAAATAAAAATGGAAGTCCAGAACCTGCCCTTAGGGTTGTGGGAAGGATTAGAGACTGTTTGCTCAGAGCCAGGCACAGGAGCAAACACTGTCCCCAAAGCCCTTTGTCCTGCTCTGAAGACCTTCTGTAAACGACCGAAGTACAGGCACGCCTCCGTTTATGGTGCTTTGCTTTACTGCACTTCCCAGACACCGCGGGGTTTTTTGTTTTTGTGATTTCTTTTTTTCTTTACAAATGGAAGGTAAGACCCTCCACAGCAAAGAGATTATGACCTGCTGAAGGCTCAGATGATGGTCAGCATTTTTAGCGATAAAGTATTTTTTAAGTGAGGTGTGTACATTGTTTTTTAAAGACATAATGCCACTGCACGTGGGATAGTGTAAACATAACTTGTATGTGCAGTAGAAACCAAAATATTCGCTTTGTTAATAGTATTCGCTTTGTTGCAGTGGTCTGGAACCAGGCTCGCACTATCTCAGAAACTATTTTGATTTAAATACAGCCCAATGCTTGGTTGACAGTGAGCAATTCTTCTGGTGAGCCCAAAGTGAACCCCTGGGTGAAAATGAATTATAGTCCCGGAAGCCTTTCCCTTGGAGAAGAACTTGACTGACATGACAAGCCTTCCGAGACTGAGTCCTCTTTTTCCTGAACTGAGCCATGTGTGACTAATGCACACTAAAGCTGGAATGCCACATTACTCCCTTACATTCTAACGGTTTCTATGTATGCTTTGAAAGACATAGAATGGTGGACCAGATATCTGCGGCCATCTGGTTGAAATTCTGGGCAAGAGTTTTATTCTAACTGGGACCCTCTGTGCAAGTCTCGATCTAAATGTCACCTTACAGGGAAGGCCTTCCTGCTCTCAGGCCAGGTTCGATTCTGAGCAAAGTGGCCTAGAAAGGCTTCTGGTGGCAGTGGCATGATGAGACAGAGGCTCAGGGCGCACTGCAACAGCAGAGAGGAACTTTTGCAAAGTTCAGGGTCAGTCCCGCAGTCCTGCAGTCCCTTCCTTCCCCTTCCCCTCTCAATGTAAGAGCCACAGTGGCTTTCCTGTAGTTATTTCTGCTTTTGAGCAGGTCCTTCATCTCTGCTTTCCCCCCGATGCATGAGAGGTGCCCACTGACAGGCCACCCTGCCACAGAAGTCTGGCTTCTGCTAGCTGCCACCATCTTTCCTGTTACTATGATGTCAGACTGTGACAGCCAGCACTGCACACAGTGCTCCATTCCTGATTGGAGGCGCTGACCTCTAATTGTTACTTGGAGTGGGTCAACGCCACGGTGTTGTTTGCTTCACTGTAGACGAGCGCCCGCTTTTCTCCGGGTAATTCATTGGAGATTTATGCACCCGGCACAATGAACCGGGGTCTTGGCAGTTGTGTCCTGTGTGGACAATGGAAGGGCCAAGGGCAGTGAGTGTGCACAGCAGCAGGGTTCCTCAGAGCCAAGGGTGGAAACAACCCAAAGGCCCGTCCGCAGATGAACGGACAGACAACTTGAGGTGCACGCACGGACCGGAACACCAGTGGGCCGTAAGAAGGAGTGAGGTGCTACGACACCCTGTGCGAAGTGCAAGGAGCCAGCCACGGAAGACCACGGACCGTGTGATTCCCTTTATAGGAGACGTCCGGAATAGGCCAGCCCAGAGTGTCAGAGCGTGCACTCGTGCTTGCTGGGAGCTGAGGGGACTGGAGGGGTCATGGGGTGATAGCTCAGGGGAACAGGGTAGCTTTTTGAAATGATGAAAATATTCTAAGGAAGAAGCCAGACACAAAAGGTCACAAATGACCTGAAGTGTCCAGAAGAGGCAAATCCAGACAAAGCAGTAACCACGGGGAAAAGGGGCAGGGGAGGATGGGAGTTATTTTCTGGGGTGGTGAAAAGACTGGGAACTAGAGGGAGTGCTACTTGCACAACAGTGTGAATGCACTAACTGCTCCAGAGTTGTATGCTTTAAAGTCACTAATTGTATGTTGTGGGAATTTCACACCAATTACAAAAGACGATGACAGCGATCCATAGCACGTGACAAATGTGCAACGACTGTCAGCCACCATTATTATCATCATCATTCTTATCACTGTCAGCCGGCCTGTCATTTCCTTCTGCCTCGTTGCTAGCAGGCCCGCTTTAAGGCCTCTTGTGAGGCATCACACACATATGCGTACATTAAAATGCACCCACTTCACTATTTTTGAATCTAAAAATAACTTGAGAAGATGAAAATAAATACCTTTCCAAAGTAGTTGGCTACCAGGAGCTAAGTTAATCTATTGTGCATACTGGAGAATTCGGGATTCTGGTGAAGAGAAAGAGTCAAGCTTACACATTGTTTGCAAACGCAGTGGAATTGGTGCATATTCCAAATTAAGCAGTTAATGGGTGGAGGGAGCGTTTGATGAACCGACACTGGTTTCAGGATTTTCCTTTCTCATCTAGGCTTTCAAACATTCTCAGAGCCTTTCCCAAAGTGACAAGCCTGCCTAATGGATAAGCCAAGCCCCATGCACGTGCCCTTTGGTTTCTGTTCTCTGTGCAAATGACCCTGACGAAAGACAATGCAGGCAGTGGTCCTGATGCGTGAGGACAAGTTGAGATAGTAATGAGGTTCCGAGGGCTTGGCAGGTCCTTGGGTGTGGAGCGAAGCCCAGTTAGGATTGGTAAGGGTCTCGGAATAACGGTTAGGATAAGTGCAGACAGCAAGGTGAGGGTTTTAACGCAGGATTCGCAAGAGTCGTGGAGAATACACAATCCTTGATGCTACCTACTAAAGAGTGGAATAGTGTGATGCTTATTTACATGGATTTTTCTGGGAAGTTCCTGAAATGAACAATAAAGTTGGTAGCTCCCACTTTGCGTGACAAAGGTGTTTCAGAACTGTAAGGGCGTGCGATGGTTCAGTCATGTGAGGGAGGGCAGCGTCGCGGTGAAGTCAAGTCTGCAGGGACAGGAAACTGGGGGTGTAGATGGTTTCTGCTCCAGAAGATAACCTGAGGTCACGCCCTAGAAGCTTTAAATAATATCTGAAGGAATTTGAATTTTATTTGGATGAAAATGACACAACCACGGCTTGTGGGCGAACATGACCATGGCAGCAGTTTAGGACCCGAGACCGAGAGGTCTATGAGGTGGATACTGAAATAGCTCAGGCAAGAGGGGGTGAGGACTTGGACTGGAGAGACCGCCTACGACCCACATGCTCATGCCCCCAGAAAACACTCTCTGGGCTTCACCTGAGTGGCAGGCACTATTCTCCATGCTGGGGCCCTTGGGGCCCAGAACAGGCCAGGACCTGCTGGTGAGGTGCTTCCCCAGCCCCCACGCCATGCGCACACGTAGCGCGAGTGACCTCAGTGCTCAGGAGCCTTCCGTGCCCAAGGCTCTGACTGTTTTGGGCAACAGTCTCACGAGCCTCTGATTCCAAGTCCTCTGTCGCAGTTTCCTATGGCTGCCCTGACACACGACCACCGACTTAGTGGCTGAAAACAGCACCCATTTATTCTCTCCCAGTTTGGAAGTCCCGATAACCAAGGTGTCAGCAGGGCCGTGTTCCTAGCGGACGCTCCCGTGCGAGCATCGCTTTCCCGGCCGTTCCCAGCTTCTACGGGCCGCTTGCATTCTGGGGCGAATGGCCTCTCCTGTCTTTGAGACATAGCATCCCACACACCATCTTGAAATCTGTGCCTCTCTCTGACCTCAAGTGCCATCGTGATAGTTCCTTTTCTGAGTCAGATACTCCTGCCTCCCTCTGATAAAGACCTTTGTGGTGACATTTCGGGCCCACTGGGTAACCCAGGATAATCTCCCCATCCTAAGGTTCTTAACTCAGTCACATCGGCAAAGTCCCTTTTGCAATGGAAGGTGACATTCCCAAGTAGGGGAACGCAGACTTGGACTCCCACGGAGGGCCATTGTTCTACCTCACGGCCAAGGGCACCGTCCCTCTACTTGGTGCCTGGCGGGGGGGGCCTGGGGCACCCTGGTGGGGCCCCCTGGGGAGGGGTGGCTCCTCGGCCGGCTTCCTGGTGGGGTCCACCTTCCAGCAGTGGCAACTGCAGCTCACCGGCGCCCTCCAGACAGCTGCAGCCGTCTTCCAGGTCAAGTTCAGTCAAAGGACAAGGGTCCTCGGGCACCAAGTGGCCACACCCGGATAGGATTTTCTTCACCATATAAAGGGAAGCATGGTCAAACTCGTACTTGTCTCACTTCCCCAATTCCTCTCAACTTTTGAATTCTTTACCACACCCCCACGCTCCGCCAGGGAACGAACGTGTGAAAATGCCTCCTACCCGGGGTCCCACTCGCAGAAAATGCACACTGCTCTATTTATAAACGACCTTTCTGGCCGGTTTTAGCTTTCCCGGGGAGCCCACTGAGCGCGCTCCGCCCACCCGGGGGCCCTGTTTGTCGTCTCTCCGATCTTGGCGCCCGGGGGCCTGCGGGGCCCGTTCCCACCGGGGACCTGGGGCCCACGGCCTGTGCGTGCTCCAGAACCCTGGCGGCTCCCAACTTCTCCCACTGACGTCAGCACGGCCAACTCCACATTCCAGAGACTTATATCCCAAGGCCTCCCACTTGATACTCCCTGAAATAGTATTCTGAGGCTGTCTGAGCCCAGGAGTCTTCTGGAATGTTCTTCAATAAATCAACGAATACCACGAGAACGTGTGAATGAGAAGACGTGTCACAGCGCAGGTGAGCGGACGCTCTTTTCGACAGTGCCGTTCACACGCCTGCTTCGGGGCCCAGCACGCCTGTTGGTTGGGAAACAAAACATTCTCTCTTTTACCCCTTGCCGTCACAGCCCAGGGAAGATTCACCTATTGGGAGAGAAATGAAAGCAAGATGTCTTTGAACTTAACTGTTTTATGTGTTTTCTTAACATTTTGGTCTGGGACATCTGTCTTTGCTTAAGAGCACATCTATTTATACCAACAACTGTTTACGAGGAATCCTGGGAGACTGAGTCACACAGATGTTGCATGATGTGGGTTTTAAATACAACTCAATTTGAAAAAAAGTTGGCATTCATTTCCCCCCTGTCCTTCCCCAGATGAAGTTAAACCCCAGAAGTTTGTAAACCTTGTATTCCTGTGTACGCAAAATACATCCTTTTAGGTTTGGGTAACAGGTGACTCATGTTGTTGTTGGGATGGAGTATTGATTGAGTCATTTTCGTACTATGAGAGCTGGAGGACTGTGCTCCTAGGTAGGGGGTGGCTGGCTTAGAAGGCTGGTAATGGGATTACTCACTCAGATAGAGACCAAATAGGAGCCGCGTACCCCGATGTTTATACAGGCAGGGGCACGGGCTCGGGGAGATTAGAAGTGGGTGGAGAAGTCCGGGGCTGGTGCTGTGGAGCACAGGTGCCCCGGCACGCCAGGCAGTGATGGAGAATTGGGAGAACGTGAGACCACACTCCGCTGCACTTGAACGTCACAGTCAGGCAGCAGGGCCCTCCCGCACACAGACTCGGGCCATTTGTCTCGGCGTCCAGCGGCTCTGCTGGCCTCAGCGGGGAGCGCTGAGAAACAGGTTCACAGCAGAACCTTGTTCTACTTTTGTCTGATTCTTCTTCGTTTTGCCTTTTCTTCTCTTTATCTTCCCGGTACGTCCAACCCCTTCATTGGTGGCACACAGGAAACAATCTTATTTAACATTTACTTGTCGTGTGTTCGTGCCTCCACGGAGTTTATACTGATGGGGTGTAATTTGTGGAGCTGTTTCTTTCTTACTCTAGGAAATGGCATACATACGTCATACACACAGGGAGCGCCTTTCTTGGAGGATAATTTATGCTGAATAAAGTCCCTGTAAAGTGAAATCATTTGAGAAGCAGAACATGATTTCACAGAACCCGGGTCGGGGGATGTGACAACTGGAACATCGGCTTGAAAAATAATACTAAAATGGTGAGAAGAAGCATTATGGCTTTTTGTTAGTAAGGTTTAGGTTGTAATTGCAACAGTAGCCTTCGCTGCACATTGAACAATTCCAGTATTTTCTCAATCACGGTCCTTAACCTCCTGATACCTCGCATCCCAGCACGATTTGAAGTTTCACTTTGTCATCAGTTTGTGTCGTCTTCGCACAGTGTTTTCAGATCGTTTCAATATCTGTCTGTTCATAGGACTGGTGGTGTCACTGACCCAATGGACTGTGCGTGAGACTGGTGTTGGGGGCAGAAGGGTTTGAGGTCAGCGACTTCTCTAAGTGGTCCGTTCATTAGAGAGTAATTCAGAATTGTGGTTACTTGGGCTTTGCTATGCAATATTACCGTAATTCTCATTTTAAGAGAAATACTCTGATAAGAAGGCCCCTCTTTAACACCTATTGGTGTTTATTAAGGGCAAGGCACTTTATCTCCTCCACTAGTTTATTTAAGCCTCATGATGACTCAATAATAGCTGTGGAAATCAGAAGTTCAGAGAGGTTAAGTCACAGGTCCGACGTCACACAGTGAATAATGGAAGAGCTGAGATCCACAGTCAGGTATGCCTGATTTCAAAACCTGGGGCCCTAACCTCTCAACCCACTTCGTCCCTGTCACCTGTGCTGGGTGGCTAAATATAAAGGCCACATCTACCCACAGACAAGAACCAACCCTCAATTTTCCAAACCTCCGAACCTCTGGCCTTGACTGAAAGGAGCCCCCCTCAATTCAGTTGAAAGGTGAGGCCAGTGTGCGGGAGCTGGTTCACAATTTTAACTCGACGTGCCTCGGTAACTCCCAAGGCCCGTCCTCTGTCACCATCACCGAGCCCTTAACTCCGCACATCAGAGCATCAGAAACGTTCCCACAAGGAATAACCTCCCCAAACTACAGAAACCCAACCTGGAATCGACCGTCTCTACAGGGCACGTGCATGTTACCACTGGGTTTGAACGAGTTGCTACCTACTGTGGCCAAGGCCCTGCAAGGGCACCGCAGACGTAACTGCTTTCAGACAAACTCTCTCCCAGAGTTTGTGGCTTCTTTGATGTCAACCAAAGGATCAGGCCGTGAGCAGGCCAGCACTGAGGACAGCTTTTACCGGCTCTTACTGTGTTCTGTGGAAGACGCGTAAACCGTCAAATGCTTTGTGGGTGCTGAGCACACGCGTGGACTTGGAAGGGCGGGTGGGGGCTGCTGAGTCACCCGGTGTTTCTTAGCGCGGCCTCTGATTGGCTGCTGCTGGGTTGCCCCGCCTACAGGGAGTGACGCTGTGAGAGGGGGTGGTTTGGACCAAGTAAATCAGATCTCCAGGACAGCTGGTGGCTTCCAGGTGAGTTCTCAAGCAGGCGTCCCGTAAGGCCAGCCATAGGAAGTCTCATACCTCTAGCACGCAAAAGAGAGCAATGCCAAGGTCAGCCATTGGACTTGGCACAGAAAGCGACGTTTCCCCCCTTAGGAGTAGTGCTGCTTTAATGATAAAATCAAGTTGCTGAGTTAGAAGATGTTTTGTTTTTTTGTTTTTGTTTTTGTTTCGTGAAAGAAGCCATCTGGGCATACACATCCAAACGAAAATCAAAGCCAGTACATTCCAACTTAGCGCTTCAAGGAGACCTTCCGTGACCTTGAGAACTGCTCGAGAACCTAACGAGCCTGGTGTTACCTTGTGTCCTAAATGACTCTGTGTCAGTAAACAACCCCAGCCACCACGGTAGTTATCAGGAAAGTAAGTTACATGATACGTTTACGTTTTTTTTTTTTTTTTTTTTTTTTTTTTTTTTTTTTTTTTTTTTTTTTTTTTTTTTTTTTTTTTTTTTTTTTTTTTTTTTTTTTTTTTTTTTTTTTTTTTTTTTTTTTTTTT
>PVJL010007698.1:0-55707 GCA_004026885.1 Lyroderma lyra | reverse complement strand
CGTTTACGTTTGATGCACACCATCACCCCACTGCGAGCCCCTGCTTAATGCACTAAATTCCAAGCCCTGTTACTCATTCGTGTGGGGTGTATATTTGCATGTGACTTACCGGCAATTAGGGTTCATTAAAGCCACCCACTTAGAGCTCGCTGCAAGACCTGCATTTAAAAATAGGAGCTGCATAATTAGGATCATTAGTAGGCACGGACTATTTAGTTTTTGATAACTTAAACAAATAGGGATCAGCAGTTTTCTCATTTCTGAGGAGCACATGCGGGGCAGAGCGAAGCTTATTTGGAGGGAACCCCTACTGTACCTCCAGGAATGGTGTGTCAGGCTGCTGCAAGCTGTTACAATGCCCTGGGGGTGGGAGTGGAGCGGGTGAGAGCAAAGCCCCCCTCTTTGGGCAGAACAGGGCAAGTCAGGTGGGGGCGGGAGCCCCCCGCCCCAGACCCAGACCGCTGGGGGCCGTGGAGCTCAACCAGAACCACGCAGCCCAAGGTGCCCCCAGCCTACATCCTGGTCGAGGCCTCCGGGAGCTAACAATTCATCATCACTGGTGCTGTGCTTACCACCCAGATTTTTCTAAGGCCACAGTGAAGCTATGAATGAAACTCCTGGCTCACCCCCAGTGCATTACTACCTGCCCACGAATGAACAGTTTATGTATACACCGCTGCTGTTGGAGATGGCCCACATTCTTTCCCTCACTGGGGAGCTTAACGAGCTCCCTCCCTACCGAGACAGAGGGGACTTTGAAAGCAGGTGTGAGGCAAGGAGACAGCCAGCGTCTACCAGCTGGTGCCTGGGTGGGGGCCCGGAGACAGCAGGGCACCAGAGACTAGTGTTTATTGGCTGGTACTCAGTGACAAAAGGAAAGGTTCTTCTGCCCAGGATATATTTTATAAGATTGAGGTTTTATGCATAAACATCTAGAATAAGTTGTGTGTGTACCTGTATGTGTGTGTGTGTGTGTCTTAGTAGGCAGCTCACCGCGTACCGTCACACCTTGGTACCAGACGGCTTTGAAACTCGTCAGGTTTGGCACGCAACGCATTTTGAGGAGAACATTGGGTCCCGATACTCGTCGTTTGTTGGGTACTTGTCACGCCCCCTGGAACCAATTAACCACGAGTACCAAGGTACCACCGTAAGAACTTGAGTTTCTATTCCTTCTCTTTATAATAAAAATCATTTTTAGCGTTGTACTCCGGGCTCAGAGCACCACCTTCAAGCTGGGCCTAGGTTCACTGCGAGGTAAATGGTGCCCAGGTCGGACGCGGGGGAAGCAGCCTGGTGTCTGAAGTCCGACCTTGCCTGTGTAGAAGTTCTGGTCCATATTTGGGGGCTATTGTTTGTCCTTTGTGGTTTTGCAGGTGGAGTCAATCTTGTTCCAGATTTTCGCTCCTGAAGTTTTCGTGAAGGATTAGGGTGAGTTGACTTCAGATTGGTTTAGATGCACAAGAAAATGCTCAGACTCTGTGTTTATGACGTCGATGAAATAGAATTTTGGATGCATTATAGACCCCAAACCAGTCCATTAGGAAAGTTCTGGGCCTCGGCAGTGCCGACGCGTTGAGTCGGATCCATGTGTGTGGTGAAGGGCTGTCCTGGGCACTGCCCCAGCCATGACACTCAGCGATAGTTCCAGATGTCGCCTGCTAGAACGTGATTAATCGGGGTGACACATTAATTCTGCCCCTCGCAGTGTCTAAAATAACTTCAAGAAATTTTACTTTTCTGAGGCATTCGAGGAATTACTGAGGCTTGAGATTGCTTGTTCTCTTCAAGAAGTTAAAATCTTTCTTCATCACTTTTTTTATCGTTTTTATTTTTTGCAATTTACTTGCCCACATTTTAAGATTTAGAATTTAATTGGTACGCCAGCCTCCACTGCACCCTATAAATTAGGCCCGTCGCCTACCTGAGCCACGACAAAAATGCCCGCTTCCCGCTGGTTCTTCAGCGCCTGTCCACACCGAGCACCGGCCTGCTGAGCTCCTGCGGCCTCTGTAGGGACCACCGTCTCCTGGCCGTGCGGGAGACCGGGGTTCCGCACCGCCAACGCGGACACGACGACATGCCAAGCTCCCGGAGGTCCTTGAGAATCGGCTGCGTGAAGTCCGTGAGAGCCGAGTCCATGATAAAGCCCCAGACACTCCGCACGGGCGTCTCTGCAGGCCTGGGACCCAGTCCCCGCCTCCGTCCTGCCTCTCGTGCGTTGCGAGAACTGTCCTTCACTTTGCACGTCAGCGGGGTTTTGTCTCACAGTGGTTCTCCGTGATGTCGTCTCACGGCTTGCCGCTTTGGTCTGATGAAGCCAGATCACTCAGGTCAGCAGTGCCATCTGTCGTGTCTGGCTGGAGGTCTGGCCAGAGCTGCTCACGGGGAGAAGCAGAAGTCTGCCCCTCGAGGTCCGTCTCCCCAGTCCCCAGACTACGATGCCTCGATCCCCAGGAAGACGGGCTTTTCGTTTCATAGGAGCAGAAGCACACACAGAACTTTGAACTTTTCTGCAGGTTTGAAACAAAAGCGCCTGTTTTTATTTTTGGCGAACTCGGCGTTTCCATGTGGACTGCGAAAGGGGCCGAGGCGCCCTCCCTGCCTGGCTCCCGAGTCACTCAGTGTCTCAGGTGGGTCATGGGAGTCAGCATGTGTGGGGTAGTGTGGGAGGTGGGGCTTGCCTCCTGAGGAGGAGTAGATTCAGAGTCTGTTGGCATGGCAGATGGCAGCTGTGTTTACAGGGCAAGCCCAAAAGCCACCCAAACAGAGTCCTCGGGGGCTTCACATGGCGTCTCACACAGCAGGATCCAGCACATTCGTCAGATGAGCATGGACTGAGAAGACCCAGAAACTACTGACTGGGAAGACGGAGGCTGCTGAAGGGCAGGGGGCACCAGAAAATTCGAGAGCCTTCTAGAAATTTCTGGTTGGTGGCATTAAAACTAATGGAGACGTCCTGAAAAGATGATCTTTAGTTTAACAAAATTGTGTCAGTTATACATAGGTGATGTGTTAGGCCTCGTGGGCGAGACCGACATGGTCTCCTGTCAGAGGATTACTCTGTGCATGTGTATGCGTGTGTGTGCGTGTGCATGCATGTGTGTGTGCATGCGTGTGTGTGCATGCATGTGTGTGCGTGTGCATGCATGTGTGTGCATGTGTGTGTACATGCATGTGTGTGTGCATGTGCGTGTGTGCGGTGTGCATGTGTGTGTGCATGCATGTGTGTGTGCGCGTGTGTGTATGCATGTGTGCGTGTGTGCTCATCTGTGCATGCGTACATGTGTGTATATGCGTGGGTGCGTGTGTTTGCGTGTGTGTGTGCATGTGTGTGTATGCGCATGCGTGTATGCGTGCGTGCGTGTGTGTGTATGCGTGTGTGTGTGCGTATGCATGCATGTGTGTGTGTGCATGTGAGTATGCATGTGTGCGTGTGTGCTCATCTGTGCGTATGTGTGTGTGCATGCATGTGTGTATATGCGAGTGTGCGTGTGTTTGTGCATGCGTGTGTGCATGTATTTGCGTGTGTGTGCGTGTGTGTGTGTGTGTGTGTGTGTGTGCAGGTGTGAAGAGCATCAGAAGAAAGGACAAACGAGATGGCACTTCTAATCATAATGCAAGTCGGGAGTGCATAATTCTGCTCAATGTCATTCCCCCACCCGCTCCTCTCCCCATCCATCCTACCCTTTACCCTGTTGTATTTGTCTTCGGAGCCTACTGGGCGCTAGGCTACATGACATGTTCACTTCGTTGTCATGCTGGTTGTTTCTGCCCCCCTGCCAGACTGTAACTTCCATCCGGGCACGACCTGCCTTCATTCCCAGCACCCGGAGCCGTGCCTGGTGTGTAAATAGGTGTTAAGTGAACAAATGCCACACAGAAGAGCAAGCATGAGTGTGAGAGCCCAAGAGGAGGGAGTGAATGCCCCTGAAGGCAGAGGATAAGAATTTGGGGAGTCGGACACCTAGAAGGGTGAGGGGACTAGGGGCTGGCAAAAGCATGTCCCATCGTGATCGATAAAATCTTGTGTTATCCAAAGATTGTTTTTCAGATCTTTGTTAAGTGGCAGACACAGGCGCGCACACACAGTGTACGGGTGGGCGTGGGACGCGAACGGAAGAGGAAATTCAACTGGTGCCCAGTTTATGTGAAAGAGCCCCACCCGCCATCGAAGGGATGAAAATTTCAGGAAACCCCAGTTTTTACCTGTGAAATCCAGGAGAAACAAAAAGCAGCATGCTATTCCCCAGTGCTGGCACGGACGCGGCGGACACAGTGTGGCAAAGAGAGTACCCAGGTGTTAGTGCTGGGGTTCTCTTACGATGGTGGGGTGATGGGTGGTATTTCTCGTTAGTTGCTCTTTAACAATGGTTTCGTTTTATATGCGTGTGCACGTATTTACAACACGTACAACGTGTCGTGACTTCGAGGACTCTCAGTGTGGGCGGAGGGGGCAGGGGCTCCCCACGGAACCCAAGTGGTTGGAAGGCACTTGGAGGCTCACAAACGTCTCAAAACTTCCCGACGCCTTCGGGCCCCTCACAAGGCAGGTGCTTCAGCTGCGGCCGAGAAGGAGTAAGCTTGATGATTTTTGTGGCCTGTGACTGTTACTATTTTGTGAGTGCCCCTGGAACTCACGTGAGCTGCTTCACTTATTCGTGAACTTGTCAGGACACTCACGAAGAGGCGTTATCACGTAATCAAGAAAGAGACCACGAGGGTGATACCTGACAGTAATGTCAGCCGTACAAGCAGCATAATGTCAGTAAACGCAAATAAAGGGGTTGAGGGTGAGCAGATCCTAAGAAACTGATCAGAACAGGGGAGGAATAACCAATCGTTATGATCCTCATGTGCCCACAGCGTCCCCTTTTGGGGGTACTGAACAGAAAAAGAAATTAGACGAAATGTTTCCGGCATGCTTTAAAATGTCATCTGCTGTAAGGAAAAGGCAGTGTGACTGTGAGACGGCGCCACAAAAGCTGAGCGAGCCTGCCGGAAGGTTCGTAGGCATGGCCACGGCTGCTAGGGCCGAAAGACTGAGGAGGTAAGTGTCATTGACGCCGCACATTGTGACTACGGCCATAGCCACGATGGCACACGGGGGTCTGCGTTCGAGGGCCCTACGGGTACGTGGGGTTTTCTTGCAAGTGGGACGTTCGACAGACCCCCAGGGAGAATGCGCTCCTGTTGCTGATGGCGGAGGGCGTGATCCATGGCCTGAAGGTGCGGGCAGCAAGGTGCCCTGCCGGCGCCACGGTTCGTTACGACAGACTTTGGTGAGAGCAGCCTGTACGGGCGTGGTCCTCCGTGGCCGACAAAACTTGTTTCCACAGCATCGGCCTCATTTCCTTCGACCCCTGCTGGGTACGTGGCTGAGCTGTTACTACTCCCGTCTACCTCCCGAGAGAACCGAGGCTCAAGGGGGTGAAGTGGGTTTGCTCAGGGCACGCAGCTCGTCAGGGGATCAGGCTTTCCGGTTAGCATTGCCCCTTGACTCGGTGGTTCTCAGTCAGTGGCTTGTAGTGTCACTCTTAGGGGGTCAGGCACCCCCTAACAGTGATGAAATAACTCAGACATCTGTGCCAGCATTCTGACATGCATGTAATAAAAGACAAAATAGTTTAACATCGCTGATGACCTCACAGTGTCCTTTGTCATTATAGTTCTGAGTTAACGAAGTAGCCCACGTGTACAGAGGGTGCCAAAAAAATGGACACACATTTAAGGAAGGAAAGAACTGTAGTAACACTCAGTATATACCGATAACAAAAGATGAGCACAAGTCACATCTGACTTCTGCAATGACAAGAGGGACTCACAGCGGTCACCATCAGCGCCAGACACTTCTGCTGACGGCGAACTCCTGCCTGGGCAGCACTGACCAAGGTGCCCACTTGTGTCACTGTGCACGCCGTTTCAGTGTCTTCCCGAAGTCCCGCCCGTGTGGCCGGTTTTCTACAGGACACCTCGTCCTTTAAGGTCCCCCTCAGGTAGAAGTCAGGGGTGCTAAGTCAGGAGAACGTGGGGGGAACTCAGCCGCACCTCTTCGTCCTGTCCACTGTCCTGGCAAGTGGTCTTGTGCTCCTCGAATGACAAGCGTGCTTCCGCCATTCTCTGTGACGGTCCTGCCTGTCGCAGGGTGACACCAGCAGGCGTTTGATGAACGCCATCTTCTGCGCGAACGTCCCACTACACACTGCCACCGTGATTCCAGTCTACTCCGCACAGCGATGGCCAGCGAACTCCCCTAAAGTGTGGGTGCGCGCACGGGCAGCCCCGGTGCTCCGAGTACCTGCTGCGCTACCAGATGCTCCCCTAGAGGCGGGGAGCTCGCACGTGAACGAACCAGAAGATGTTCTGTCCTCCTGGAGTTTCCGTTCTTGTTGGGAGAAAACGCCAACACGTGAGTCAAGTAACAGCAGGGCTGAGAGAGCACGAAGCGCTGTGGGAAAGACAAGGAAGAGGGCGAGGGGAGGGGGCTGTGGAGACGCGCCCGCCTCCAGGAGGCCGAGGACGTCCAGCAGGCCCCGCAGCCCGCCCCGGGGACAGCTGCCGCAGACAGATCACCCCATACGGTTCTTTCCACGGGAGGTGGGCCCTCCTCGAGGGCTGGGTGGCAGGCGGCGGGCGTCACTGGACAAACAGTTGTGTTCACGAAAGTCCATGAAGAGGTCATTAAGAGCATTTCGTTTCCTTGATGGAACGGGAGGCGTTTTTATAGCTTGAAAAGACTGAAGTATGCATCGCTACAACGGGCAGTTTAGGGGCTAGTGGTATCCCAGGGCTTTGAGAGTCTGGACAGTTGTCAGACTTTGCTCGGGCGCCATTAAACGTTCCTGATTTTGGAGACACCACGTGACGGTTGGAGACGTAAGACTTGGAGTGGGCTTTAAAAACCAAGGCCTACTTAACGAAACGCCCACACTTACGACGTCTGACTTCCTGCCCAAGACATGCCCACACTTTCCCATCACAATGATTATTTGTGCGACACCCCACGTGGCGAGTGGCACAGGGCACCCGAAATGAGGAACCGCCGGCCCCCAGGTGTCATCGAAGACACAGACGCCTTTCCGTGTGGCTGAGAAGGGCAAGGCCCGCTCTTCGCGTTCAGCTAGAGCCTTCTCCTGGCCGCACTCTCCTGCGGTTACGTAACAGCGAGGGGCGTCTCACGCTTCGGGTGGTCGCCACACGCGCTTCACGAGCTGCAGCCGGTCTCCTGAACGTGAAGCCGAAGACCAGGGCACAGAACGTTCTCGGCGTCGGAAACGCGCAAGCACTAGTTCGCCTTCTTCCTTCTTAACGTCGCGGTGCTTGTCCAAACAGACAGCCCGGAGCCGGCCTAGTGAGGCGCGGCCGGGGCCGGGCGGGGGAGGGGAAGGGACGGGAGAGTGCCGTGCAGCGAATCCCACGTCACTGCCCCCGGAGTCGTCGCAAATTGGCCATCGTGGTGAAGGCGGACCCTTGGCCCAGACTCCCTTTGCAGAAGCAGCGGGTGGTCGTGGGCCCCCTGCCCCCCACACAGCTGCCTCTGCCCTCTCCTCCCACCAAGAGGAACCCCTCGCGTGTGGCTGCCCGTCGCTGCAGCAGCCCTGCCCGTGGCACCGGCCGCCGGACAACGTGCATTTGTGTCTCCCGGAGCTGCAGGCGGTGGCGCTGCCGTGGGAGCTGCGGGGTCCGCTGTGGCCCACGGCCTGTCGGAGGGTGGGCGTGGCTTTCCGTGTTGCCCAAGAGGCCACGTTGTCCCTGGGACCTCTGGGAAAGCGCACCGCCTCCTGGGGGATCGGGGGGACTCATCCTCTCCACCTTACTGGGGCGACAGCAGGGACACAGAGGAGACCATCCCGGGCTAAGGGCTTCTCCCTGCCTGGGCCCCAAGGAGGTTCCTCTGTGTGACTCAGGAGAGACTCAGAAATGACAGGGGAGGGAACCGAGGCTCTCGGGGGGAAGCGGCCCCCTGATTCATGGGGGACAGGGGGGTTCTGCAGAGGCCCAGGGTCACTTGTGTTTCCGATGTCCCAGGCGCTGGGTGTGCGCACTCTCTCCTCTCCCATCCCTGGGACTATGGGGAAGGGGCCCAGCACAGTGCCTAGCCATGGAAGGTGCTAGAAAACACAAGTTCCCCCCCTCCCTGCGTCCCTGAACAGCACTGCTTTTGCTTAGAGGGTCTGAGAAGGTTCCCCTCCCGGAAAGCCTTCCCTCCGGACGGGGGAGAAACGCGAACAACACGGTGACTTTATTCTCGCCGGGTCGGCAACGGCGAATATCATGGCTTTCACCCCAAGAATCATCTTCGAAGGTGGCCCCCCTGCATCGAGGGGTGCCGCGCCACCAAAGCGTGCAAACAGGGCTCAGCAGAGAGCAGCGAGGAGCACCGGGCAGCGGGGGGCCGCGGAGGCCGAGGTCGGCTCCCCCCACACGCCCCGCCCCCCAGCGGGCTCTCGGGGGGCTGAGTCCGACGTGAACGTGGTCCCCAACCCGGAGCGGCTGTGGCTGAGCGATAGGCCCTGCGGGTGCTTCCTTGTTTCTAGGAGAAGAAACGTCCCCCGCTGGTTGGCAGAAGCAGGGGGGGGGAGAGCACAGATGGCAGGTGGCCTTGGCCTGCCCCTGCGACAGGGACACTCGCAGGTTGGGCGCTGGGTGTGGATTAGCGTCTGGTCTCCCTCGGGGCCCCGTCCTGTGGGGATCAGGATCCTCCTGGGTCCCAGGACACCGCTGGCGTGTCCCGGGGGTGGGTTCTCTTCGGCTGGCACCCGTGCCTGTGGTTGCCACAGTCTTGGCTCCCGGGAGTCACAGGAAAAGGGCTCTTTGCAGAGAGGGCAGACAGAACAGGGGGCTGAGTTCGGAAGTGCTGCGGTGGGCTGGCCGGACTCCCGTGGGCTTGGATGACGAGCCGGAGAGGGACAGGAAAACGAGGGACGAGATGGCGGGGCGATGTGGAAGATGGGGGGCTGAGGGCGTGCTGCTAGGCGGGACGGACCCAGCAGGCTTCATGGACCCGACGGAGCGAAACAACAGGTTCAGAAGGAGATGGGGGGAACCGAGGGCGGACAAGGGCGGACACGTGAGAAAGCGAGAGAACAGAGCAAGCGCTGAGCTCGGTGACGTCGCCTGCCCCCCGCGTGTCCTGAGACCCCAGGCTCGTCAGCACCCCCCGCCCAGCTCGTAGCGCCGGGTCGGGTCCTGGAGCTCAGTGGCAGCCTCGTTGCTCCAAGGTCCGTCCTGGGCGACGTCCTCGAGGTCCATGGTCCTGGGCGACGTCCTGAGGTCCCTCCAACGCTCCGAAAGCCGCAGAGTCCCCGTGCTCCACGTCGTCCTGCGTGAGGCACCCGCAGCAGTTTGCGTCAAGCCCTCCGTGGGGTCTCAGACTGCATCTGATCCTTCTGCTTCTGTGACAGACTGAGTTGTGTCCCCCCAAAGCCCACAGGGGAGGCTCTCGCCCCCAGCACATCCCAACGTGACTGTATTTGCAGACAGCGTCTTTAAGAAGTAGGCGAGGCCACGAGGGTGGGCTCCAATCCAACATGACCGGCGTCCGTAGGAGAGGAGGACCAAGGCCCGTCCGAAGGAGGACCACGTGGGGACACAGGGAGACGGTGGCCGTCTACTAGCCTGGGCGAGAGGCCTCGGCAGGACCCCAGCGCCGACGCCCAGCACAAGCAGCACTTGCTCGTCGCGGGGGAGCCGTGAACAGTACACAGCCACCTGCGTCACCAGTGCGAATAGTTTTTGCCTGTTCGGGGACCTTTGATAAATTTCGTCAGGACATGAAATTTATGGTCAGTGATAAATTTGGGGGGACTTTGAGAGGCGTAAACTCACGCCGTAACGTAAGCATTTGAAACAGGGCAAGTCAGAGTGCTTCGTAGCTTCGTACAGGAGTCTGCACTTGTCACCCCCTTCCCCACGACCCCCTTCTCCGTCAGGCCCTGTCCCTCGGACCCCCCTCATGGCTCCCTGTCCTCGTCTGCCCTTCCGGCCGCGCTCTCCCCCTGCCCTGGATCTGTGTCTGCCGGTGTCAGGTGGGCGTCCTACCGGGCTCCGAGGAGGCAGCGGGCTGAGGACGAGCTGCGCCGGCCGCGGGTGGCCTGAATCACAGACGTGCAGGGACGGGCCCCCGAGACGCAGAACGAAGTGACGGGGCTATCACCCGTGGCCGCAGGGCTCGCAGTGGGGCCGGCGCCGTCGGTGGCCACTCACCGTCCGCGTGCCCGGGTCCCCGAAGCTGGAGCCGTGCTGTCTGACCAGACCACGGTCCCTGGGTTTCCCACACCGAGCCCGGGAGCGCCTGGCGCTGCTGTTTGCAATGCGGGAGCGGGGGCCCCGCGCTGGGGCCGCCTTTTCCCCTGCGGAGAACACGTCTAAGTTTCCGTAATGTGGTCCTGGAGGGAGCGGCCCGAGTCCGAGCTCGGCCGCGGGCTGGCTGCGGGCGGGCGCTGACCCGGAGCCTGGGCCGCCATACCCGGATTTTACGACGTGGGGATAGAGCTGATAAACCCGCCCCACGAAGCACTCGTGCGGGTTAGAAGGGTCACAGGCCAGAGCCTTTGCCATAGGGCCGGGCACGGAGCAGGCGCTGGGGTGGGCAAGTGCTGTTTTCGTTCCTTAAACAGCTCACGTTGGGCATTTCCTGAGCGCTGGGCAGACACACGGCAGCATTGGCTTGTCTACTCCCCACGACAGGCCAAAAGATGGTTCTACAACCCCCATTATACCGATGGGGGGACAGAGGCTTGGAGAGATGTCCACATTCCCATGACCACGGTGGGCGCCAAAAGCAAAGCTTCCAATCACTTCGTCGTATTTCTCCAGCCACCAAATCCTGGGGGTGTCTTTTCCATCACACACAGCTCAACGCGAACACACGTCAGGTCAGTATTAGGCCTCAACTGTTTCCTGTGGAAGCAGTCAGGTCACACCTATACCTGTTCTTACATTATCCTGAAAAGTAGACTTCAACCCTCTGGCTCATGCTTTGAGGTTTGTGTGAATGAATGCAGGCGGATAGAATGGATTTGCCCGCCGAGACCACCAGCTACCCCTGCGGGTGGTGGGAATGACAGGTCTGCGATCACGCCCGGGCGGCTTCGGGTTCCTGCCCTTTATGCGAGGGGCGACGATCTCCCCCCGGCTCTCTAATTTGATTCAGAGAGAAGAAAGTAGCATCTCTGCTTCGTATACAGCAGGGTGTCTCCGTGCATTTGGGACATTTTCGGAGGTCTGCGTAGGTGTTTTTAATAAGCTCCCCTAATTGTATTTCCTCTCCACTAACAGAGCAATGCCCCGCCCTATTGGGCTTCATCTCTCTAAATTATCTTCTGGGTGTAACGGCGCTGTTTCCACAAGCATCTAATCTAATCGCAAGATTGTAATGCTTTTCTGTGAAAAGCCTGTCTGCCCGTGAGGCACGTTGGGATTCAGACGGCCAGGGTGGGGGGCATGCTTCTCCCCTTTCTCAAGGAAAATGCCCGAGCTCAGTCCTGCAGCCCTTGGAAGGCGTGGAAGCGACTCGGTCAGGGGCTGAGAAAGGTGCCACCCCATCCCAGGACAAGTACACGTGAGGCTCAAGGTGTGCCCTCTCCGTAGGCTGGGACCCACCGCCCACTGCCAGGGCCGCCTTGACTTCCAAACCCATTTGCTGCGGTGAATGAGAGCAAAGCCACCGACCCACGACCCTGCAAGAGATTCAGGAAACACGTGCCCTACTGGACAGTGAGTGCCCTGGGGCGACGTGCTGAGCAGTTACTTCTGTAACATCTTCGAAAGATGTCATGCACACGCCAAACGCGGGGAGAAGCAGGAGGGGAAGGAAGCCCAGGTTTGCTGTCCTGGGGGAGCCACGGCTCTTCGCAGCGGGGAGGCTTTGGCTGCAGGGACCTCACCTAGGCTCCGGGAGAGGTCTTAGAGATGCTGACATGGCCCTATGTGTCCCCTTCCCAGCTTTATCCCCCTTCAAGGGCAGCAGGGTCCAGTGTCCTCCCCGCTCTCTCCCCAAACTGTGAGCTTGGAACAAACCATCGAAGCTGCTCCAAGCCTGCCCGGAGCGTTCAGGAGTCCAGGACCACCCCGGGGCCCAAAGCAGGTGCTGACGAGGGGGCCCTAATCCAATAGGGCTGGTGAACATCCACCTTATGCAGGCGCCATGTTAGGCATTTTAGATGTAGCGTCTCATTTAAGCGTGTTGGGAAACCAGCAGGATTTCCATCGGAATCTGTGACATGTTCAGGTGACATGCAAGAAAATGCATATGTAATGCACACAGTCTCAGCTAGAGTAGGTGTGACGATGACATAATTACTGCATTTCTTAGCTCCCCACTAAAGGCCTTCTGCAAAACGGTACGTATTGAACATATGCTAATTCAATATTGAGTCCACTAATAAAAACAGTCAATACTTATGATTTCATAGAATGCAGAAAGGTAAACAAAGGTATACATTTGGTTTTTCTAGACAGGACACTTTAGTCATCAAATCTCAAAGGAAAATCAAGAGGTTTCCTTTACTGGGCACGGATACTTTTAAATTACCCATCAGCACCTTCCCATGGCTGTGACTCAGGGACCCCAGGGGCGCCTTGCTTTTATGGAAGAGATTACTGAATATCCAGGTACCTTCGCTGAACTGAATTATCTTTTCAATTGCGCAAAAGTCTCAGTATAGGGCACTGCCTCATCACTTTTTCAGTGACGGTGTTAATTTTTAGATTTATTTTTATTTTTGAGTTGCTTGGAGCACTGCAGGCACAGTTGTGTGTCGTTGTCAGAGGTGATGTCATACGGCAAGGAGCAGAGGTGCGTTCAGGTCACCTCGGTTCTGGGGGCCTTGTAAGGGTGCAAGGTGTGTGCGGAGAACCGGAAGTCAGCTCAGCCTGTGCCCAATTGGATCCCCCGTCTCTCATCAGCCCCTGCATTCCCACCAATCAGAATGGACGATACTGGGATGTATCGGAAGTACGGTCCTGATGACCTGGTGGGGCTGCAGGGAGTGTCCCGGATGGCTGGGCAGCCGTGGGACATGTACCCAGTGTGGAAGTCGTTCAGTACATTAGCTCTGGGTGCATCTGGACACCACCCTGAGAATGGCCTGGAGGTCCCTGTGGCTCCCTTCCCCAAGGAGGTGGCCACCTCCTGATGGCTCAGCCACCCTGCTCTGCTTCTGTCACGGCCTCCTGGACTCCCTCTCATCTGCTTTGTGACTGGGAGGCTCTCCAAAGGGAATCACTCTGCTGATTCCCAAGCTCTCCAGGGGACAGGGAGCATCGTGTAGGATTGTCCAGGGCCCAGGCAGGAAGCATGTGCCACACGCTTTCGTGTGCCCCAACCCCCACCTGAATGCTTCTCATCAGGCGGTGACCCCTAGTGACCTGTGGCGGCCTGTGATATGTATAAGGAATCAGTTTTACTTGGCCCAAGAAGGACTCTGTGGGCCTAGAGGACACAGTGGGACTCTTAGAATGGAACAGAGTGGCTGGTGGGTCCCTTCGATGGCTTTTCCAGTTGTGTGTATCAAAAAACTTGGTTTGGAAGAGAAATAGCAAAGGATGAAGACCAGAAGAAAGGATGCCAAAAGCTTAACTGTGGTGGGATCACCGATGATTTGTTTTTCCACTCTGCAGTCCCCAGTTCTAACATAATTTCTAATGATAGTCACGCACCATTGTGTGTGCGTGTGCATGTGCGTGCGCGCGCGCGCGCGCGTGTGTGTGTGTGTGTGAGGTGGGTGGGGGAGGGAGAGAGAGACAACAGCAAGACAGCTATTTTGACTGATGGTGATGACGATATTTTTAGTTTAAATAAAGTTTGGACAGAACAAATTCCCTAAGAGGGAAAGTACCAGGCGTAGCAGTGGAGTCTGGGTTCTTCCACAGCAGCTGTAGAACCTGCACATTGCAGGCTTGTGGATGTGCTTCCTTAGAGAGTGTTCGTCAGAAGCGTGCTTCAAGGCATCTGTTCTTTAGAGCAATGATCTCATGACGTGTTGGGCGAAAAGTGTGCTCTCAGGGTTGGACTAGTTTGGGAAACCATCGTTTATGGGTGCGTCCTTTATTCATTTAATAAACATTGAGCTCTCACTGTGTTTGAGGCACCATTGGAGACACGGGGTATTTGAGAAGACACAGGCTTTGCCTTATTGGCATGTGTACATCAGGCTTGTCCAACCTGCAGCCCACGGGCCACATGCAGCCAGGGACGGCTTTGAATACGGCCCAACACAAATTCGTGAACTTTCTTAAAACATGAGATTGTTTTTGGTGACCTTTTCTTTAGCTCATTGGCTATCGTTAATGTTTGTGTATTTTATGTGTGGTTCAAGACAGTTCTTCCATTGTGGCCAGGGAGCCAAAAGATTGAACATCCCTGCTCTAGATGTAGACAGGAAGGCAGAGTATGGGGAGGTAGGACCGATACAGTCACCGTGGTGACACAGAGAGACTAACACCCTGAAGCTGCCCATCAAGGGCTCAGGGCTGTCCATCCTGTGGTCAAGAAATCTGCTTAATTTTTATGACTCCCATATTGCCAGACCTTTCCACATAATGGGGTTTGATGTCATCAAAACACCCGCAGCCCCCATGTAGGGAAATACTGTCATTCAGTAAACCCAGCTGTTTAGTCGAACTTGACCATCAGCTTCCCTAAAACAGCCGCTGGGAAACTCTTGTGACTGGGGCTTGGGGCCACATCAGTGCTTTGCATAAACGAGGCCGGGCGGCTGGGAACGCGCCATTTCCCCTTCCGTCCCCTTCCGGGGCTTTGCGTTCCCACAGTAGAGGCTGCGCTGCAGCGATCGAGGAGACTTAAAGCGCACGTCCCGCGTGGGCTGGGAGGGCGGCGGGGACACCTCCGCCCGCCACGGGGAGGGACCCGGAAGCGGTGCGCAGCGGGGCAGGCGGGAGGGGCCCCGGGAGCCTGGGTGTTTCGGGGAGGGCCCGGGAAACGGCACCGGGGCTCCCTTGCACACGGCTGCTCTTTGCACCCAGAATAAACCCCACTCTTGCTGCCAGCATGCAAGGCCCCCGGGGACCGGCCCCTCACCATAGGGCGTCGTCTTGTGCTTCGTCCCCACAGTCACCTTTCCAGTCTGGACTCACCAGGGTCTCGGTGGCCGTGGCCCTGTGCACAGCTTGGCACTGCATCCTCACCTCGAATGTGGACTCCTTCACCCCCTCAGGTCTCCTCTTTCGTGTCCCCCACCCCCCACCCCCGGAGGTGTCCCCCGTCACTTACTGTCAGTGCACGCCCCTTTCCTCCTTGGCACCATCAGTATGTGTGAGCAGCCGACACTCGAGTCTCGAGTGCTCCCTTGTGTCCTATCTGTTTCCTGCTTCGGAGAGCCACCTCCTTGGGGGCAGGGCTCAGCTCGGCTTTGTCCCTACCGGAGAGTCCGTCTCCACAGTGCCAGCCACAGAGGACGCGGGCTCTGAAATAGGTGGCCGAGTGAGTGTAGATGCTTATTCGTCCCCCAGTCCTCATTACATATATGGGTTATCCTTAGGCTCTCCCCCCTGTCGCCGGGGGCTCTAAGGAGATGGTGAGAACCCAAGAGGAGGTCCGAGCTGGTGGCGGCTGGTGGCTCGGAGCCCTCAGGGAGGGTGTGGCTGGCTCTACGGTGATCAGGGCAAGCCCTGAGAAGAGGCAGCCCGAGGTCCGGTCCAATCTGATGGGGTGAACTGGAGGAAGGCCCCCCAGTGCCTCCGGGGCTCCTGCCGCCCGCCCCACCACCCTAGCAGCACAGGTGAGGAGGAGGAGGAGCCTTGGGCAGACTCAGGTCAACCTCCCTCTCTCCTTCAGGTGTGGCAGTAGAGGCCTGACGGGCGAAGGCTCCGCATCCTCATCAGCCGGGTCAGCACCTAGGGCCTCCCAGCAGCCACCCCTTTGGTTCTCAGGGTCTAGAGGCTTCTCCTAAATACCCTTTCTTAGACACCAAGGGCGCTCATCGTGTCAGGGTTAACGGCACGTCTTAAAGGAAAAAGAAAGACAAGACTTCTTTGCATCTCGCCGCAACCACGTGTGATCTGCGGAAGAGGAACAGTCCCCAGGTCGCTGCGCTTTGCAGCAGGCCCTTCTGTGCGGACTGCTTCCAGGCAGAAGGAAATTGCTTTCCCCTCACACTTCCCGGGAAGGCTAGGAGACACAAGCCCTCCCCCTGGGTACAACTTTAAAGGCCACAAGGAAGTCAGCTTTAAGGGGAAAACATCCGCTTTGATTTTGCAAATGAAATAAACTCCGGTGGTTTCCTTTTAGAAGTCCCTGTCGTCTCTGCAGTTGTGGGATGGCCCGTGTAATTTGATTAAACACAGAGGCACCAAAAAGAGGGCCGGCAGGGGCGGGGCTTTATGGCAGGGTCCCGTGGGAGCCAATGAGGGTGTGCCCTGCGTCCCACAGCGTGTGCGCGGGTTCCTCCTCTCAAGTTCACGGCTTGAATGAGGCTGTGCACGCAGTGCTGAGGCCTCCCCAGAGCCTGGCGTAAACGCCGGTGCAGGTCTCAGCTCTCGTCACCATCCAAGCCCTTGTCCACTTTCTTACCTCCCAGGACTTTCCAGAAGGCTCCCAAGCCGAGCTCTCCGAAAGGAAGCTCTGTCCCCGGTTGACGCTGATGGTCCAACATACCTGCGATGTCCCATGTGAGGTCCAAACGCCTGTGGCCGCTTTCTTTAGAACCTCAGACTCCTGGTCTCGGGACACATTTCAGAAAGGATTCGCCAAATGCTCTTAAATGTTAGAACCGGGCTGGCCCAACGGAAGGCACCCGTGGCTATTTGTTGCCTAGAAGCACTGGGACATCAGTTAATGGAGGTGACCGCCCATCGTCATTGCAACCTGTCAAGTGCTGGGTCCTCGGACCCGCGATCCCTTTTTTTAAAGACATCGGGGTGCTTCACTTACGATGTTAAATTCATGTATTTTTAAAATGAAGAAGAAATAGCTTCTCTTTTACTTTTCTACACAAAATCGGAGCCTTGATTCTCAAAGGAGATACAAAGTGAAATAAATTTTGAAATTTTATAGGATTTAATGATTCTTAAATAAGAGGAAGTGAGTCCCCACTCCATCCTCCGTGCATGTAATTTTCTTCTCTACACAGCCCTACCCAGGTCCAAATTGCAGGAAAATGTCTCCAAATATCCCCAACTCAAGTATGCCTGTAAAAGTGCATTTCTCTTACTAATATACTAGTCATGTCCTTTGGTTAGAAGGAAAATCTGGATTTGTATTTCTAAAAGGAACTTTTAAGAAAAATATTTACAAGAAACAATATTGTAGAAGATCAAAACAAGTCATACAAATAGAGGATTTTGCAGATATTATTTTAGGTTGCATAAAGACAAAATCCATAATATGTAGAAAGAATACATTCTAAAATAAACACCATATTTTCTCAAAGTATCCGACAAAATTTAAATTTCTTAAAAATTATTGTTTCTTTTTTTACAATTTCAAAGTGATAAGAACACAAAGAAGCAGTGTAGCCTGATGGTTAAGGGCATTCTGCAGTCAGAAGGCTGCTGTAGACCCCTGGCTCCCCCACTGTCTAGAGCAGCAGTTCTCAACCTGTGGGTCGCGACCCCTTTTGGGGGTCGAACGCCCCTTTCACAGGGGTCGCCTAAGACCATCGGAAAACACATATCAGATATTTACATGACGATGCATAACAGTAGCAACATGACAGTGATGAAGTAGCAACGACAATAATGTTATGGGAGTCACCACAGCGTGAGGAGCTGTATTACAGGGTCGCAGCGTTAGGAGGGCTGAGAACCACTGAGGGAGGCGCAGCCATGAGCACGTCGTTTATGTCACCGTCTCCTGCATTTTCTCATCTGTAAAACGGAAATGTGTTACCTTCTAAGTAAAATGCTTTTGCGAGGGGTAAATGAATTTATACACATTTAAACACTCAGAACGGTGCTTTGCACAAAGTAAGTGCTCAGTTAACCTCGTGGAAACTGAGCCAGTTGGAAAAGCGTGAGACAGGAAACAGAAGTCACCCATTCTCCACCACTCACAGAAACCACCTAAAGAATTTTAGCATTTCACCTTCAGATTTTTCTATCCCATGTATAACCTGTTCTAGAATGTTGTGCTGTTTATAAAAATGCCCTCGGCTTAGTTTCACTTAACATGTCACAAGCATTTATGTAGATTATTTACATGATTGTAAATATTCTGCGCCGCTTCCAGAGTTTTCTCAGCTATTTCCCTATAGCTGGACACACCGAGCGAGCTCCAAAAACATCCAAGCATTTGAAAAACCCTCCGTCCTATCCTTATTACACAAAGCTGTCTTTGAACTGGTTTTCCCTCCCTGCTAGTAAAGTTGCATGCCTTTCTGGAAACCTACAGAACGTGACCGGTTAGACGGAGGATGGCTGAAGCATGACGGGACTGAAGCTTTTGAAAAATCTGTGTGCTGGGAAAAACAGTGACCAGTAAACTACGTCGAGCATGTGTACGTTCTCAGCACAGGGCCCATCTCAATGACCTTACCTGGGTTAACTCCCACCTCAGCACCACCTCTCTTTAACAGATGAGAAAGCCGAGGCCCTGAAACGTTAAGGACTTTCCCACAGTCACTGCTCCAGAGATGGAATTTGAACTCATGAACTCTTAACTCCAGAAACCACTTTCAGCCCCTTAACTCTACACTGTGCTTTTATGCTGGGTGTGTCCCGGGAATTTAAGGAGGAATGTTCTAGCACTGCTTTCTTTATTCTTGGTGAGGAAGAAAATAGAGAAGTCAACTCAATTTTGGTAAACTGATTTTTTTTCTGAATATAACGGCCAAAGCTTGGACGGGCTTTCACCTAAGGGACTATTTAGGCATTTGGCTTCCGCAGCTCTGATTTAGAGCTGGATCGAAATGGCAGTGGCTGCTTCTCACCCTATTTTTAAATTGGGTTATGGTATAACTTTAGCGAGAATGGTTCCATTGTTTTCAAATAAGCTTTTTTTTTTTTTTAACAGACCAGGACTATTTCACAGAAGTGTACATCTGTTGGGAAGCATGACGCTGGGAAAAAACTAACAGAGCATCGACTGTCTTTTCTGTGCAGGTGTTTTCTAATCAGACGCTCAGGACGAATCGGAGTGACACACTTTCCCTTTCTCCACCCTTCCCCAAAGTGCACCATTCATGGGTGACGACCCCAGCCCTGCACCTGCTGAGGGGGCTGGGAGAGAGCTGCGTGAGAGAAGGGAGTCCTGCGCATGTCTATTTTATTTAAAGGGGGGAAGGAGACCCAGTGTTTCACTCTATAGGATTTGAGAAGTAGCAGACGGCCCCTCCATGTCAGAAAAGGGAAGTCCCAGAGAACGGGACGAAATGAGACAGAAAAGTGGGGACTGACAGGAGACAGGATTAGGTTCCATTTTCCGACTGCAAAGTCGCTTTCACCCGCGTCCCTGGGAGAGAGGGGGGCTGTTGTTCTGCTCGATTTGTTTTAGGGCTCAGGCTCCTGCGGGTGCTGCTGCTTCGGATTCTCTCCCTGATTCTCCCTTACTGCCCCGTGGCGAGCCAGAGTCCGTTTTCTCCCCACTTGTTCAAGGAACTGAATGAGGCTTTTATAATGAGGACTCCAATTAGAGATTATTTAGAAATTGGAAATGAATCCCCATGCATCCAACTCTAGATCGTCTATTTAATTCTTATGAAAGGCAGGGATGTAGAATGTTTTATTTTCCTGAAAAGACTGGGTATTTTAGAAGTTGTTCTTTGAAAAATACGCAGACTCAAGCAAAATGTTGATCGCCTGGCTGTTAGGAGGACTTCCTTCCGTAAATTAAACTTCTGCCTACGTGGCTCTATTTTATTTTTCAGGTTTATTTAAACGGAGACGATAATTACCTGGATTTAAACTCTGATCCGGAAGAGAGTTTTTTTTTTTTTTTTTTTTTTTTTTACTTGCAAAAGGCAATTCTACTTTTGTAAAGTAATGAGGCACGGGGAAAAACAATGCCCTCGAATTCATTTACATACGAAAAGAGAACAAGTGTAACTTGCAAAGGCCTCTCCCTATGTCTGACGGGCAATGGGGGTTAGCTGTAGAAGCTGAACCCTAACCGGCTTCCTGAGGTTTGTGGTTGTTCCTGTTTCTCGTGGACGTGGCTCCCTTCCACGTTTACCCCACAGCCGGCTCCAAGCTGGGCCGGGGGCTGCCAGGGCTCACACGGACGCTGCCCAGCGGCCCCGGCTCCTCCCCGGGTGGCCTGGCGGGCCTGCCGCCCAGGGGCAGCTTTCTCCCAGCAAAATCGTTTCCTGGCCCGCAGTTGGCCCGACGCTGCACCCACGCTGGTCTGCGACCCGGCTGCTCGGGCATTCCCTCGGCTCCTGCCGGGCCCTGTCCTCGCGGCAGCGCAGACTCACCCAGCACGGCTTCCAGATGCTTCTGCAGGTCACCTCCATGCACTCAGGGGATGACTCGGTCTTTCCGAACGGCGACAAGTCTTCGCAGACGGAAGGTGCTTTGGGGAGCGCCTTCAGGGCCCCGCTTCCCGGGACAATGCAGCAACACCATTTGCCTCGAGCGCCGCCACCTGGTGGAAACGGGAACGACCTGCACCCCTCACTGAGGATTATCTTGAAAACGGCCTAAATGAAAATTCTAGTTTTCGTACAATCCTCTCACCCTTATCCATTTTCTGTAAAATGACTATGATGGACATTCTCAGGTACTAATACAGGTTGTTTTCCTTTGAATACTATACACGTTTATCTTGCAATAATTTGGGTTTAAAGATACTGAAATGGGAACCATCCCGTACCCCCAACTAAAAATGGTATAAACTGTATACTTTACACAAGGGCTGGATGTGTTACCCTTCGGTGACATAAAAATACAGTAACAGGACCAGCAGGAAATACTCTTTTTTACCTATTTTCTCAGCAGCCTAAGGCAAATAGTTTAAAGAAAAACTGGCTTATCCCTCCAGTGACTCCCCAAATCACCTGACACCCCAGTTCCTTGCTGCCAAATCACTGCGCTGCTTCTACAGACCCAGGCTATGGAATGGACTGGAAGGCTCTAAAAAGTGCACCTCAGGACTCATGGGTAAGTGTGTGTGTGTGTGTGTGTGCGCGCTGTGTGAGCTACCCCCCAGTTAGAAGAAAATTAAGAATCCTATTCATACTTTTAAAATCTCAAACCTGAACATGTATATTTTTATAATGCACATAAAATTATTAGGACAGTTGTCTATCATTAAAAATCAGTACCGTAAAAGGGATTAAGAAATGGTTTACTGATAGAATTTTGTGACACAAACCCACTAGCCTAAAACTGCACTAATTGAAGGTGGTTCTCACGCAGTCCTACCTGGCATGGCGAGGCCACTTAAGAGGAAGCCCGGGGGCCTGGCCTGCAGGTAACCTAACCAGCCTCGCCCTCTGGGTGGGGAGACTAGAGTGAGATTTGACTCAGAAGCGGGGTCTGGGCTGGAACCTGGGGAAACAAGCTCACATCCGTGACGCTTTCTCCCTTCTGGAACAGAGGTGGGAAGAGAATCCGCTCAGCGTTGGACACCGGGTGGAGCGGGCGTGCGGAGGGCAGTAGGTGAGCAGGAGGTTGAGTTTACCTTAAGTCTACCTCGTTCCACTTCCCAGTGAAAGTCAAGGGGAACTTCCGTTTGAAATGAAAGATTATATGAAAGTTCAAAGTGAAAATATAAACAGGACCGAAAGGAAAAGACCTAAAGTACCTAAAGGAGGCTTCACAATCTCTGCAAGACTGCATTTGCTTACAAAACTTTGGTGCCCTTTAGGTAGATTATCCTTGTCAATTAAGGAATTGGACCTTGTGTAATAAATCTGTATTATATCTACCTTTGACTATATCTTTTTTTCAAAGTGGACTGAAAAACCAGAATTAACTCATTTTATCTATCTTTGAATAATTACGGGTATTCCAAAGTGGGTGGAGAAAACAGAATGAATGATTCAGGGACCAGATGGCTGGCTTATAAAGATCATTTCTGATATGTCTTTGGACAAAGAAACTAGAAGCTCCAAGTTCTAAAACAGACGGTGATATTTTAATGTGCAGTCCTGGCTGAGGAGTGGTGATACTAATTGCTGTGTGAGTGACCGTTTTGACTAGAATCTAAAACCAGTATGGCCCAGTGAGTGACCCACATCCCTGTAAAGAAGAGAGAATGCTTGCCTTGTTTGAAGGGGACCGCAAAAGACAAAGACCTGTGTTTTTGGTTTACCTGTGACTTGCTGACGGCTGCCAAATTTATTATTATTTTTATTTTAGGTTTAAGAACAGGGGCTTTCCTTTGAACAGATTGAGGCCAGAACATTTTATTGGTGTTGGGTCCTGTCTGTAGCAAAGAGCAAATTCCTCATCACATGGGTCATTTGGTGACTGTGTGGGTGAGAGAAATCGTAATTTGACCATGATTTGGAAATGTTCTGGCAGTTTCCAAGGGGTTTCTGGAATCATCGAAGACATAGTATGTTGTGTTTGCTTTGCAAGCAAGTCTGTGGGTGGCCAGGATGGGGGGAGGGGGAGGAGGTGAGGTGACATCCCTGGCTGGGCATGTCTGCTAGGTGGGTGTCACCTGGCTCTCCATCTGCCACCTCCTGTTTCTGAGGAAATACTGTTTGTTGTCTGTACTTGACTTTGTCACAAATCTTGGGCAAATCCCCCCACTGATTTGGGCCTTTTTTTTTTTCCTCATCCGTAAAAATCAGGGTTTGGCTGCTCTGGGAGGGCTGCATGATTAAGCCAAGAAACTTCTAGCAGTGTAGCTCTGGGGCTTTATCACCCCTGGTGGGAGCAAGTATCGGTTAAAGCTTTCGGGAGCACTATTTGGAAGCACGAATCACTTGCGTCATTAGCCACATGCATGTTTGCTGTCTGGCCCAGCCACCTCGCCTCTAGGAATTGGTCCTAAGGAAATAGTCCTGTGATTGACACAGACATTTAAGTACGTGCTCATTTACTCCAAAGAATTCGAGACAAGCTATTAATAAATGTTTAAATGCAAGGGCATTTCTAAATAAATTAGGGCAATTTGTTTAATGGCATATTATGTAGACATTATAGATTATGTTTTCAAAGACCATTAGCACAATGGATGCTCCTGATATAATATTAAAATTGTAAAAAGCAGGATCAAATGTCCAATTGCATGCTACTAATTTTTGCATCAAATAGTTGAGACACATTTTTGCCTAAAATAAAAAAAGTCTGGAATAAAAACAACTGCATGTCAACAGTGCTCCTAGGTGATTCCTGTAATAAGATTTTATCCCAAAACAGGCACAGTGACCTTGTTGCCCTGCCTGAGTCCGCCTGACTGAAACAGTCCCCAAGCCGTTCACAACCTACGTCCCCGCCATTGCTGTGCACCCTGGGTCCATATTCTGCCCCTTAACTGCCCAGCCGCTCAACACAAACCTCGTCAACGTGTCTGCCTTTCCTGAGACGACCCTTGTCCCACGTCCCTTTAAATAGCTCCTTGCTCGCCGCTCCCCGCCGTGTATTGGACCGAGTTAATGCAAGACAGTGGGTTCTTAATTGTTCCCAGGCCGCGTCACCATGATCCTTCCACGCATTCCAGCAGGACGTCTGGGTACGATGACAACCCGCAGCAGTGGCTCTAACAGTGTAGGTTTCAGGCTCCGTGACAGTCACCAGAAAGCCTTCAGGGGAGCAGGGCGGGCCCTGGGGAGCCCCCTGTGGCACCACTGCCTTCTGGCTGCTCTGAGCAGGGCTGCAGGGGGTTCCACTCATGCTAATGCCTCTTTGCCTAACTGGATTTGTTTGTTTTTTTTTTAAATAGGGACTTTCTGTCACCAAGAGGTGGGATTATATAATCCAGGTGCTTTAACACCAAGTAAAATTCTCAGAGCTTGAATTGCTTGATGAAAACAAACCCTTCTAACTGAGTTTACGCCGTTACTCATGTGAGAACCGAAGCGAGTCCCCACACCTGTTGTCAGGCTGGTTTGGGATCTCACGGGGTCACCTCAGTCCTTGTGAGGATGAGCTCAGTCTTTCTGAACAAGCGGCAGTTTGTGGGTGATTAATCTGAAGGATAAAGTGATCTGTCAAGGTGTGGAGCTGCTGTGTAAATAAGAAGGTGGCTCCAAAAAGCCTTGAGACGTGTTTTGCTCCCTTCAAAGTGACAGCTTCGGGGAGAATCCCTTACGTTAGGAGTTAAATCCGGGTATTTCATACAAAATAAGAAGGGTGCAGGTTTCCGCAAGCCTAAGACCTCTATTGTGTTTTTATGAGTAGATATTATGGATTAAAAACCATTATTGGGAATTTTTATGGCTCAAAGTGATATTTCCCTCACTTCTAAAATAGCTGTTTCCGTTTCTAGCAGAGTTCGAACAAGGTTGATTTGTCCTGGGGGGAATTAAAGGGTATAATCAGCCAATTAGCACATGCTGAACTAAAAATGGACCGTTTCTGCTTCTTGTGACTTCGGAAGTGACTTGCAGCTTGTCTGGCTCATCTCTGCAGCGAGGCTGACTTTTTGGAGCTAAATCCGATCCATCTATCGATGGGAGTCCAATCAGCAACACAGAGACAACTCGAAGCTGATAGGAACCGGCTTTGCAGGTCCAAATGGTCAACTGCTGGTGACTTAAGGTGTCTGCCTAGTATTTCCGTAGGGTTCCCGCCATCCTCTGCCCCCAGCCACGGCCGGCTGGGATGGAGCGGGTGGAGCGCGGCCCGCAGAGCGGAGAGGGGGCGGAGGGACGTGGTCTCGGCCCGTGGGCTGGGGGTCCACTCCCGGGCAGGGAGCCCCGGGGACCCGTCCAGGGCACCTCGGCCAGACGAAGCCGGCGGGGCGTCTCTGAAAGGCGCCATCGCAGGTAGATTTCTTTGCTAATTCCCTTCCAGCTGCTCTAAAGGTCGCTCTTCCAGTCCCTGTGGTGGCGGGCACTGGAGGAGTGTGCCCAGGGGGCCACGAGGCGCGGGGGAGAGCTGGGTGCACGTGCTTTGCGGGGACGGGGTGAGCTGTCTGCTACTCCGTCACTGGCCCGCAGTCACGTGCCGTCACAGGTACAGTGTGAAGCGTTTCTCAGGTCTGAGGTGTATGGCTGAGGGGCTGTTCGAGGAGGCGCTGCGGGTCCAACTGTGTCAGCCGGAAAGGTGTGTTGGAGCTCTAACTCCAGGTACCTGGGAACGTGACCCGATTTGGAAATCGGGTCTTTGCAGCTGTCAGGGTGTGAACAGGAGGTCCCCCTGGATTGGGATGGAAATAATCCAATAGGTGGTGTCCTTCCAAGAAGAGGCAGTTTGGGCCCAGATGGATGGGATGACAGAGGCATAGACTTAAGCGAGGTGTCTACCAACAAGGACAATCCACGGGGAGGGGCGGGAGGGTCCTCCCCTGGAGCTGTCACAGGGAGCGCGGCCCTGCCAACTCCCCGATCTCAGACTTCGGGCCTCCAGACCCATGGGGGAGTCCATTTCTGTTCTAACCCACCCAGTTCGTGGTGCTTCGTTATGGAGCCCCACGACACCCACAGAGGAGGTATCTTGAAAAGGGAGCGAAGGTGGTTGTCTGAAAGAACTGGGGCCCGCCCCTCCGCTTCAGGTTCTTCTCCCTGCTCCTTGCCTGTAGGGTCCCCCATGTGTGAAACAAGTGTTACAACATGACTCCTTCATTGCAGAGTACCAGGGGCAGGCCCATGGGAAGTCAGGCGGGATGAAAACGCCACGGGGCATTTTAACCTCCCTCTCTGCCCCCTCCCGCCCTCCCTTCCTAAATTTCCCTCCAAGTCCTGCCCCCTCACCTGTACATCACCTGATGGCCGGGGTTGGGCCGTAGGAAGCAAGCCCCCCGGCTCTCGCTTTGCCCCCGGGCTCTCGCTTTAGGCATCTCTCACTGGCTGTCACTGGCTCGTGGCATCTCTGCCTCCGGGCACAGGGAAGCACGGTGAAGTCCCTCCTCCCTCCTCTTGGAATGTGTCTCTGTGACTTCACGACGGACCGTTCTAACTGGGCTGGGCTGATTTTATGCCCCTTTTAACACTGTGCAAAAAAGTGTGCAGGGCGGATGGAAATGGAGCCCCAGCTGCGGTGAATTATTGGCCATCTTGCTGTTTTCTTCAGAAAGCTGCTGTTGGACATTTTTGCAAAAAGCGACACCGAGCTCTTTCCATACATCCCTGTCATCTGTGTGCACTACTCAGGGGCAATGGGCTAGGTGGAGGCAAAGTCATCTCAAACTAGCTGGAGCAGGAAGGACATAACGGGCACGGGTGGCGCAATGGCCCCGGAATCTAAGTGGCTCGGTGACAGTCAGTATTTCTTAAGGGAGCGCTGCTGCACGCTGGGCGTGGGTTGTTCAGAATCATCCCAAGCACGGCCCCAGCCAGGAAATAGGAGCGGGGTCCCCAGTTATTGTGATAAGTCCACCCCCTGCACCATTTACCTCCCAGAGTAGCTCGTTACAGACGCTGCTGGTGTCCTTGGATGTCACCTTCGACACAGAGGCTGCTTCCTGTGAACGCCAGAGACGTCCTGCCTGTGTGCTGCTGCCCACTCCGAGGCCCACTCGGACCCTCCCAGGCAGCTCTAAGTGCTAGAGCGCTTGCCGGGATGGCTGTGGGCTGGTGGGGGACACCCTCCGTCGTGACGACGTGGACGTATGCTCCACACAGTCTCCCAGAGGTTCCCAGGGGACAGCTGACTTACAGCACGCACGCATTCGTTTCAGGGATTCAAATCACACATCTATTATCCACAGTCGTGGAGGTTAAAGGTCAGAGGTGGCTTAGCTGGGAAGTGCTGCTCCACGGGCTCCCCTGAGATTCCAGGCACGGTGGCCAGGCCTGCAGGTTTCCGAGCATTTGACTGAAGTTGGAGGGTCAGCTGACACCGCTGACGCCGATGGCCTGCACGTCCGCTGGTGGTTGGCAGGAGCCCTCGGTTTCTGTCTTCCCGAACCCCTCCAGAGGCTGCTTGGGTGTCCCCACGACACAGCGGCCGCCTTCTCCCAGAGCGTGTGATTCGGGAGACAGCATAAAACCTGCCGTGTCTTTTGTGATCCCGACCCCGAAGGTGCACACGGTCATTTCTGCAATAGCCTCTTGGTTGTGCTGTCAGCTCGACTCAGGTGGCTTGTGATACCAAGAGGTGGGGAGCACCGAGGGAGCCAGCACAGACAGACCGTCTCCTTGACTGGTATGTGGACTGCAAAGCACTGCACCAATTGCTACAGCCAGTTACCTACGAATTCCGATCGCTGTGGAAATCACACTCTCCGGTGTGTGACGGGCACCATCAAAACATTCCTGAGTCTCCCGCAATACACTTGCTGATGACGCATTTGGTCCAAGTGCTAATCCAAGTGACCCACATGGACAGGAGTGCATGGGGGACCAACTCCTCTTGTCCCATTCAGGAGATGCTGCAGAAAAATCTGTTTCCAAACACATCATTCCTTTAAAGATATGCACGTTTATACTGTACAATTAAGGTCTTCATTTAATGAGCGTGGGACATATGCAGGAGCTGAGTGACTTGCTTACGGGTTCAGCTGGGACAGTCTTTGTGGTACCAAGTCCAACAGTCTTGGCTGAGGGAGACTTTGCTCCAGCAAGACCCAGTTTGCCTTAAGGTAGAGCTGGGACTCAAGAAATGTTGCTTTGATGATGATGATGATGATGATGATGATGGTAGTGATGATTGCTGATAAATGACTTTAACAAGAAAAATGTCTTACAACTTCAGAAACTACAGTACATTAGATATGAATATGGAGATGAAGAATTTCCTGTGCGATCTTATGTGATCACAGTGTCCCCCCAAGTATTACATTAACACCCAGAAATAAGAATCAGATCCCTCCTTGCATCATTTATAATATGCATTGCAAATTCATGAGGCATAGCTGTGGGAGCAAAGTTATTCCTCCCTCTGAAATGCATTAGTTCAATCATCTGGCCATCAGCTCAGTATTCCTTGGGCTGCATTTCCATGTAGACTTTCCTCCCCTCTTGAGAACGAGGCTGCACTGGGTTATTGAGTGTTTTCTGATCTCTCTACTAGGTGATTAGCTCCTTTGTCAGGTGAGAAGTTTAGCCAATTGCTTCCTTGAACTGCCTTCTTTAACACACAAAAGAAATAAAAACAAAGCCAGAAATGGCTTTCCATCCCCCCTCCTCTAAATAACCGTGGGGGCCCTGCGGGGGGTGTGGAAGGGTGTGAACTTGTGGGTACACATGCTTTTGGTTGACTGGGAATGTGCATGGAACATTTACAAGTGATGACTTGGAGTTTCTATAAACTTTTTACAATTCCCCTTGCAAATGATAAACACCAGCGCGGTATAGAAAGAGCTTTCCGTGGAGGGCTGGGCAGAGAGGGTGTGCGGAGAGAGCCCCCGGGCCCTGGGCTCGACCCGTGGCGGTGGTGGGGGCTCGGGGAGGGCTGGGCAGAGAGGGTGTGTGGACAGAGCCCCCGGGCCTGGTGAGGGCACCACAGGTGGCTGAGCGCCGACTAACTCCTTTGGAACCGACTTTCCTTTTGTTTTATTATCTTTAGATGGGTTGAGCATAGAACACATAAATGCACCGTCGGATTTTTTTTGTTTTGTTTTCATTTATTTCTAGGCCAATTGCAGTTCAATTAGTAAGAGAGAACACACCCAAATTGCACTGTTTCACATAACAACAAAAGCGTTTGGAGGAGCGGTCTGGGGACCTTGAGTTCTTTGTAGGCTGACCAGACACCCACGTTAAAGGGGACAGAAAACAACGGTGCTGTCCCAATTCAAATGGGACGTCTGGTCAGCCTAGTTCTCTGGGTCTTGGCGCTTCAGTTTTTAAAATTAAAAAGTCGGTCAGGGGATGCGTAGGGCCACGTTTCAGCCTTAGCAGATTAGAATGCTCCAGCGTGGGTCTGTGTGCCACGGTTCTCAGTGCCTTCTGCCTCGGATGACTGAGGTTAGCGAGGAGGGCCCGACAAGGACGCTTAAGGCAGCTCCGTGGGAGGGATGGAAGTGACCAGTCTTGCGAAGGGGGACAGACAGCGCCCTGTGTTCCGCTGTCACACCAACCTCCAGCTGTTTTCCTCTCAGCTTGCCACCACTGAGAACTGAAGTCGTGGCGGGGCCCGACGCGCAGGCCCGTGTGGTGATCACTGCTCTCCGGTGTCGCCGTCTGTGATTCGCGACCCTGAGGACGTGTGGGGAGGGGCGCCACGCGGGAGGGAGCTCGTCCGAAGCAGCTTGGTTGGTTTACGCAAAGATGGCGCCTCTTTTGTTTGCTCGTATGTTGCTGTCATGTTCAGGGCAGGGGGGAGGCTGGGAGGTTGAAGAAGTCTCTGTCAGAATCCAGGACACCACGAGGAACCGTTTAGAAAATGAGAGCAGTCCTCCCAGGAGCTGAGTCACAATTAGGGCACCAGGGAGGCGGGCACATGTGGGGACTTCTTTGGGGTGACAGGAGCATGTGTGCATCCCTGTGATGACCCCACAGGACCTGGGGGCTTTGTCTCTGCTTCTGCAGGCTGGTCTCAGAGACGAGGGGCGTCCTCGGGGGCTGCCAGAAGGACAGCCCAACGTGGGGGAGTAGGGTGGAAACCGGGAGTGGGGGCGACCCGTCAGTCAGTACCTAAGAGTTCGTCTTCCTTGTACCCTTGCAGGAAAACGTTTTGAAGGCAGAGACTAGGAATGCACCGTGTCTACAGGGAGCACTTCTGGGGGTGTGGTCGTGTGTGTGTGGCAGCTCATGCGGGTGGCCCACCCCACACTCACGTTTTCCTTTTCCTTTCTTACTAATGGAACCTCCCTGCGGTCTGGGGCCCCTGCGCCCAACTGGAGCAAACTCATGGCCCAGGCTGCCTTGCCGTGGAGGAAGCCATGGCAGAGCTCAGGGCACGGAGAAGTAGTAGCTGCTAGTCTCGGGGTGGCAGTCCCCCCGACATCAGAAGGGAAGTCCCAGCCCTTTGTCTGGTTACCGGCTGCCTCCCCCACCCGCCACCCGCCCCGAGTGCTGGGACGACAGCAGCCGTTTGGTAAGACACACGCTTCATTGAAGAAATGTGCCAGATGCATTTGGTGTCACGGACTGAAAAGGCAACAGCGGTTTCCAACGAGTCGCGGTGCCACATGGAGCTTGCCTGGGGAACGCGGACGCTGGTTTGTGACCCTGGCTGCCTCTCACGGGGTCAGCCTAGGAGCAGGGGCCACAGTGACGATCAGTTGTATTTGCGCAATGATGGCTCCTGTTCTTCGAAGGACTCCCGGCTAGGCCAGGGTTTGGTTTGAAACATATCATTAGACAGAAGTGTATGGGGAGGGTACATAAAAGACAAGATTGTGACTGTTGCCAACTTCCATCATAAAGGCTGAAAAAATGAATCATCTCAGCCTCTTTTGTGGCTGGGGTGGCCATTGTGTCCTACTGATGGCCAATGGAACAATGAGACTTCATGTGGAGGGTTCTTGGAGGGGACAGGCGTGCTGCCTTGCTCTTTCTTTCCCACCTTGAGTAAGGACGTGATGCTGTGTCTGCGGCAGCCATCGTGCCACCAGGAGGCCAGGAGACGGGCAGAAACGCTGCCCTTGACACTGTGCAACTGCAGAAGCGACACTTAAAATCCATTTCTGCAGACGTCTGAAATAAACTCTATTTGTTTCCATCATTGTAAGTCAGAGTTTTCTTGGATTTGTGGCTCAGTGCCTTCCTCACCAATACTATGTGCAAAATAAGAAACACCGATGGCCAATGGGATATGAAGACAAAAAATCAGCTTCAATAATAGTCAAAGAAATGAAACCTGGCAAAGATTTTGAAACGATCACACTCAGTGCTAGGGAGGCTGCTGTGAGACAAGGGTTGTTAGTCTCTACTGGTGGCATATTATGGACTGGGTCAGATTTTCTCAGAAGACGGGCATGAGTTTACGAAGAGCCTTCATAGTTCCTACCGTTTGACCAAGGAATAGGCTGATCAGACGTCGCGTTTTAAATGGGACAGAAAACAACGGCACCGTCTCGTTTCAAACGATACATAGGGTCAGCCTACGGACACCTTGAATTTAGCCCAGTGAGACCAGGCTGCCCCTACGTATCGTTGGAAATGGGACAGGACCGTTGTTTTCTGTCCTGTTTAAAATGGGACGTCTGGTCAGCCTGCCACGTAATTTCACTCTTGGGAACTTATCCAAAGGACACAGCAACAGAAACACAGACGTTCGTGTGCTGTGAACCACACTTTGTAAGAAAAAGAAATGGATCTTCACAGACATAGACCACAAGGAAATAATAAAAAATGCTAAGGATTGTCATCTCATTTTGGAGTGATATTTTGTCTTTTCTTTTTTGATTTTTTAAAGAAAAAAAAACACGTATTATTTTTGTAAATTAGGAAAATATAACAAAAGTCTTTACACAAATACTACTACTTGATGCTCAAGCCTCTATCTTTGGAATCTACTGCTTTTGTGGAGATAACGGGGAAGCATCGTCCTAGCTCTCTGGTTACAGGTCCTTTTTATTTATTTTTTAATTTGTTACTGAGAGACGGAATCTGCCAAGCAGAGTCATTGTATAAAAGTCTTCACACAGCTGCCTGCACCATTATACTCCAAGCTGACCGTGTTCGTGTGAGCGATGATGTAAGGACGTGATTGTCCCCATTTTACTGTTAGGAAGGAGGAAGGAACCGAGTGTCCTCCTGGAGGTCACACCGTCTGGGAGAGGTGGAGCCAGGGCCTGATGCAGGTCCTGAGCTTCTGCTTCGACACCAGGGTTTCGGAAGATTCCTGTCATTTTGAAAGAGATCAAGGGAAGAAGCTGGTTTTCTGTCCGGACAGGAAAGGGGGAGAGAGGCGAATGCGTGCTGCACACATTGTGCACGTTCTCTCGCTCTTTATACCCCTCGGCCCCACCCTCCGCCCACGTCTCTAACGTAACCAGTATGCAAACTAGAAAATGCACGTTCGACCTAAGTACCAGAGGCCGTTGTAAATACACTACAAGTGCATTAAGTCCTTTACGTCCCCACGGGGACTTGGGAGAGTGTGGCTATCACAACACGTGGTGATACAGATGGCGTAGAATTGCGTCTGTACAAATGAGGGATGATCTGTCCTTCCCAGTTATGAGGGGACCTAGAAATAATCAGAATTATTTTCTGGAAGGTGGGCCCCTTGTAGTACAGGCTTTCCTCACTATGTGAGTGTTCTGGGAGCCCGTCTGCATCCGTGGACCAGCTAACGTTGTTAGGAGAGGCTGCGTTTGGCTTCAGTGAATTTTTTGGAGACTCTTTTAATGTGTTTGCCCGTCTCATGATGGGTGGTCTACACGAACAACGTGCAGCGTGACAGCGCACCTGCCCACACCGCGCTGAGTGTTCGGCAGTTTGTGACCAAAAACAGCCTGACCCCCAGGCCCCACCCTCCTGTTCACCTTATCGCACCCCGAGCGACTTTTTTGTTTGTTTGTTTCTCTGGATGAAAAAGTTTCTCAAAGGGAAATATTTTGCTGATGTGGAAGAGGTGAAACACTCAAAGGCATCAGCATCGACAAGTTCAAAAACTGTTCTGAGCCGTGGAAACAGCGTCTGGATAGGGGTATTGCACCGAACAGAGAGGTGACTTTGAGCGTGACTGAAGTTTAAACCTGTAAGGATACGTGCACAAGTTTTTATAAATCACTTTTTTTGGGTCCCCCCTCATACATATGGTGCTATAGCCCAATTTTTTAATTCTGGAAATTAGCTTTCCTTAGAGATAGGTGTGACTGGGTATACTGTGGGTTAGAACATTCTCAAGTACTATCACGCATATGAAAAAGGTGGTTAAACCGTAAGGGGCAATGCAATGTCATCTAAGTTGTATGGGATGAATGAAGGTCAACCCCAAAACGTGGAGCCACAATGATACAGTCATTGCTAACGATGAGCAATAGGCAATAGAATTCTCTAAAACTGAACTATATGAGACAGAAAGTGGACCAATTCCTTCTAAAAGTAACCAGGTGCAGTAGAGTGATCTTCTGCAGGTCGGGTTCTCCATGCCCCAGCCCGCTTCTGGTGCCGCCCAGCCCAGCGTGGACAGGGCTGGTGAGGAGGGGGCTTTGGCTTTTGGACCCCCCTTTCCCTGTCATGCTGGGCAGCCCTCCTTCACCAAGTACAGGCGGAGCAAACTCGGACGGCTCGGATGGGAGAAGGGGAGGGTGTCCGGTTTCCTTCTGGACCCCGGCCCGACTTCCCTGGCACTTACTCAGATTTACTTTACGCCCTGGACACCTGAATTGGTGCTTATTTTTAAGTTGTCAAGGGATCGTTTCAGAAATGAAAAAATATGGCTACTCTGTGTCTGTAGACCTTTCAGTTGTCTGCTCACTCTCTCCACTTACGTCCCTTCCCCCCGTTTTTAATTTATTACTTTTTAAGCAGACTTTAAGTAACAGATGTTTAAACACTTCTTACTTGGGAAGACGGCAAAGTGTAATTGCTGGGTTGTGCAGACGGTGGCCCCGAGCCCCAGGCCAGCTGATAAACGTGTTCTGCTCGCCACCTCATCTCACTGCAGAGGGACCGAGATCCCACCGCAGCCTCCAGACGTCTTCTCTCAGGTCGGGGAGGAATCCTTTCATGACCGTATTTTGCTGTATAAAATGCACTCCCACGTTTTTGGCCCAAACTTTCAGGGGAAAAAAAACTTTCATTTTAATTTAATTCAAATGTTTATTTGTTTAGATCTAAGTACTTGTTTTCTTGTATTATAAAGGAATTTTAGCATTTGTTTTTCAACATTATGGTACAAGAAATTTTATGTAGCAAGTAATTACAAGACACAACAGATACAAGATACAAAAATGTTATGTATAAAATTTTTTTATGTTAAAAAACACTATTATGTTCCAGAATATTATTTTGCATATGGATATCATTATTGATTTCTAGAGTTACACTTTTAACTCATAAGCATAAATAAAAGAAAGACATGGAATTCATACTACCCATGTATAATGCGCACCCCTATTTTTCCCTCACACATTTGGGCAAAAATGTGGGCATTATATACGGCAAAATATGGTAATCAAATTGGCTGAAACTAGGGAACGTGTAAAAAAGAGCATCCATTTCCACTGTTGTACAAGGATGTGTGCAGTCCAAGGTGTGATCCCGAATTAAAGACATGCCTTCTGGATGAAAGAGAGCCGAAGGCCAGAAAGCGAGTTTGTCCTTTGGTTTGCTTGGAAGAAGCAAAGATGGAATCAAGCCAAACAAGTCATGTCCGCCAGCCCAGAGGAGCAGGACAGAGGACAGCAAGTGCCCAGTCTCTACTCTCATCTTAGGGAAGAGCGGATTCTTCCGAATGAGCATGGGGAGATGCAGGCATTCTTCTTCCAACACCATGGTCCAGGAGGCAAAACGTCGGGACAACATGGAGCTCTCGCACCCTCCTGATGTTTCCTGCTCCCCACGTTTGTCCCTAAATGTGTTTGCTGCTACAAACCTCCATTCCCGTATGGATATACAGCAGCATATCTGCCTATGGCCCTGCAAGATTGAATTCAAGCATTCACTCACTCAACCATTCAGTCACACTGTTTGCCTGGGGTACAGGTGACTGTGACGTGGTTCTCCCGGGACGGAGCTGGTGAAAGGGCGGGGCAGGGAACAGGGACCCCTCTGTGTTGCTCTACAGCTGTGCATGTGGGACAAGTCACTTCGGCCAGCTGTGTTCCCTCTGCTTGTTCCTATAACGGGAATGAGGATGCTCTCCCCCACCTGGTGATCCCTCAGAATCTCCTGGGGGTATTTGTCACAATGCAAAGTCTGGATCAGGTGCTCTGAGCATTTTGAACTATCTCTGTAAATGACTGTGTTGAGAATGACAGATGTCCAGGTGGGATTCCCTTCTGTTTTGAAGGCCCCAAGTCTCTGTATGATTTGTCACCTGTGACATGAGGATGGAGGCAGATGACACTCTCTCCCACTTCTTGTGTTGGCCTTGGTCTGGGATGCTTAATTTAAATGTTTCCCCCTCCCCATCAAAGTCTACTTCTGGGAAGAAATTTGGGCCTGGGGCCTCCTGGGAGTCTATGGAAACCCCCAACATGGAACTCTCTATGCCTATTGCTGCAGGCAAAATTAGCCACTGCCATCACTACTTTTCCTTCTAGTTTTGTGTAGATCATGTTTAACGCTCCCAATCTGACTGCTAGCCTTGTAGACCTCAAGCTCCAGCACCAGATGCAATGACAACAGCCTCGTGGAGACTGTTTAACCAGCTTCCACAACTGCAGACAGTTAAGTCCCCGCTGTAAATCTGCTGTTGTCCCTGTCACGTCTAGTGCTCCTGTTTCTCTGATCAAACCTTGACTGGTACTGCAGAGATCCTATCTGTAACTCTAGCCTGGACCCAGCCGAGCCCTGGACCTAACAGGAACTCCGGGTCCACACGCTTCCGACTCCTCTTGGGTAGGAGCCATGCTGTTACCTTTGTTGCATCTGATTCACATAGACTGAAGGCATCCCCTCAGGGTTAGAGCAGTTTCCTTCTCTCGGCTCTGCTGCCTGTTTGAATTCTGGTTCTTCCCATGTTTTCCTGTCTTTACAGATGCTTACATGACATCTGAATGGTGACCACTGCCTCTCCAGGCATTGGCCTTGGCTCACCACTCACACTTGATGTCATCACTCATCACTCATACCTGATGGGTGACTGGGGCTTGGCCCTGCGTCTGCAGCCGGCTTTCTCTGTGGGGTCTCTGTAGGCCCCACCACTGCCCTTCTATGAGGGGGAGTCATGCAGGTTTCCCGCTGCTGCTCTGCCTGGCCCCTGGGAGCTGGAGGGTCGCTGTCTCAGAGCCTCATGGTTGTGGTCCCTGGGAAGACTCTAAGATCCATTGTGTCTCCTACATGGCCCACGTCTGGTCTGTGAAAAATAGCTACACATCCTGTGGCCCATTGTGGAAGTGGACCCCATGCCACTGTGTGCTGTCCCCATCTCTGTCCCGCCGAGGCAAGCCCATAGCCCACTGCTTCCCGTCACAGGGTTCCTCCCACAGATGTCAGTCACCCATCCATCCACTTACCTGTAATCTGAAATCAACCACCCCTGGTGCCTCAGGGAAAGTGTCCCATGTCCTTTCACGCTCCACAGGATGACAGCGCCCGGACCACAGCCTTCAGTGTCTGGGCCACAGGTAAGCCCTTCCGGGAGGAGGGCAACAAGGTCCTAGTCTGATGACCACAGCTACTGGACTCCTCCTGCAAGCATGCCAAGCTGTTCAGTGATAACTTAGGTTCCTGCATGTATTTGCCTGCAGGTGGGGGCAGTTCTACGCAGCCACCTGGTGGTTGTGTATCTCCTTAGGAACTGATTCGTCAACGTGGTGCCAGGGTCTAGGCTGACGAAGCCCTGGGAGGAGCTGGCAACCTGAGTGCCGGGCCTCCGGAGGGACGGCAGGCCGGCCGGCTGGATGCTCCCTTCCCTCCCCGGCTGCTCCGTCCAGCTTCCAGCTTCGCAGGCTCGCCGCACAGGCTCCTCCGTTCCCCGCGGTCCGCTCCCTTCCCCTCGGCCTTCAGCAGTCTCTGTCCATCAACCGTTTCCTTGTCTCTGTAACTAGATTCAAAGTGACCCTGTGGCAGGCTGACCAGACGTAGCATTTTAAAGGACAGAAAGCAACGGTCCCGCCCCGTTTCCAAGGGCCCGTCTGCTCAGCCTGCTGACAGCTTGCACGCAGCCCAGTGGGACCAGGCTGCCCATACGTGCCTGTTGTTTTCTGTCCCGTTGAAAGCGGTGCGTCTGGTCGGCCTCCTTAGTGACATGCGTCCGGGGCACCTGGTGAGACTCCGTGATGGTCGAGCACGGCCCAGAGCTCATCCCGGGGACTGTCACTGCTGAAAAGGATGCTGCCCACGGCTCCGAGCTGCAAGTGCGGTGCGCGCGGCAGGTGGGCTCAGGCTCTCCCGCCACGCCCCGCCGTGAGGACGCACACCTGCGATGTCACGTGACGTGCACGTTTCCGGGGGCAGCCATTTTGTTGTTTATGCGCCGTCTGTGCGCGTCCAGGCACCTGTATAAGGGGGCGGGGGCTCCCCGGGAGTGCACCCCGTGGCGGGCGGTGCGCGGGGGTGCGCGGGGGTGCGCGGTGCCCGGCGGTGCGCGGGGGTGCGTGGGGGTGCGCGGTGCCCGGCGGTGCGTGGTGCCCGGCGGTGCGTGGTGCCCAGGGGTGCGCGGCAGTGCGTGGTGCCCAGGGGTGCGCCGTGCCCGGCGGTGCGCCGGCTCCCAGGGGCCATTTCCTGGCTGCTCTGTTGGGATCGAGGCTCAGCTGCCGTTCCCCGCGGCTCCTCCATTCTTCTCCGTTCTGCCCAGACCCAGTGCCAACCTCCGCGACCACGGTCGTCGGCAAGCCCCGGTGCTTAGAAGTGTGAGCTGGTATCTCCTTCCCGTCCCCTTCACCCCAGGGAAGCCGCCGCGGCGGGGCGTCCCTGAGGCACAGGTCAGCGAGGCGCCCACCTGGTTCCCCACGCTGGGGCTCTACGGCATGAAAGGACAACGGTGAGCACCTGTGTGGTGCCAGCTGCGCGCGGCACCTTGCACCCCCCCCCCCCCCGTTGGCTCGCCCCACAACAACACGTGGTAGAACTCTCATGAAGAACCCACGTCACAGACGGAGGTCGGGCAATGCTGTTCTCTTTCCCACGGTCACAGTGCGCATTCGTGGGGGGGCTGCAATTTGAACCAGGGGGTCAGACCCCTGAGTCCACCCTGGGAACCACTCTCGAATTTCAGTGGCATTGCAGCCTGGCGGGCAGTGGGTCAAATCCTGCTCCTGCTCCTGCTCCTCACATGCTCTGTGATTTGGGGCAAATTAACTGATACAGCTGCGTCTCAGTCTGTTAAACTGACAGTGAGCCTAGTAACACCCCTGAGCTGGCTGTGGAGGTAAGAAGGGAGCAGAGGTGACGTCAGGGGGCGGTGGGTAGAAGATAGACCTCTCCCTCCCTTCCCCACCACCCTGCCACAAACACAGATAGGCACTAGTTTATCTTTGTAAAGGACAAGCAGAGAAAAGCATCAGGGTGGTGGTTCCAGGTTGTGGGTGCCATCAGCATGGCGTGGGGTGAACCTTTCAGAAATGATGTCACTTGAAGCGTCCCACTGTGGGTGTAGCCAGGAGCAGCCTGAGTGGACGTTGTGTGTCCTTGGTAGAAACAGCCAGGTGATGGCTCTGGAGCTCACTGCTGTCCCCACTGTCTCACACCTACCACGTCACATAGATCTTTCAATCACGTGCTCCTCTTTTCACTGACTACTACACATTTTCCCCTTAAAATAGCATTCTATTGATTTTTCTTTTCTTAAAAGTCAGTGATGATCATGGGGGAAATTTGAGAAAGCATAGGCAAGCAAAAGTAAAAATCTTAAAGTCACATATATGTTAACCCTTTGTTTACTCCCTCTCATTCCCCAGGTTGAATGAATTTTTACTCTTCTTCGTTATTATTTTGCTGAACATGCACCTGCTTTCTTAAGCCTTTTCTCATGATGCTGATGGCTCACCCTCCTCACTCTTGTGGCCCCCACACCCTGTGTTGATCAATGCTGATCAGCACTGATCAATAACTGTGTCCTGTCATGCCGCCTCCTGTACACCTCTCCCCTCGTTTTCAACTCTGTCACTGTGGATTCAGGCCACCACCAGGCCTTCCAGGACTGTTCCAAAGGCCGGGAAGCTTCTCCTGGTTTCCACCCTTACACTCCACTCACCCCTTCTCTACACTTAAGCCCTTGATCCTTTTAAAATGCAAATCTGATCATGCCACCCTCCCACTTAAAAAGCCATGTATTGTGCCCCTTGGCCCATAGGATGAAGTTCAAAGTCATGGACCTGCCTCCCTTACCACCTTAATGTGCCCATCTTGGACCCCCATGTCCGCCGCAGCCTCCCTGGACTCCTGTCTCCCACCTTTCTACTCTGCTCCCTTTGCCTGGAAGACTGTGTCCCATCCTCTCTGTTCTTCACACCTCCGGGGGGAGCTCCTCACCCTCCACATCTCAGGGGGAGTGCCATTCCGTGTTCCTGTTAGAAGATGTTGGGGGCTTCTGTACCCCAACTCCTAAACCACCCCACTCCCCTATATAACCAGATTAATCTCAACTCTACAGCCTACCCTCACTCACTTCATCAGTGATGCATTCTCTCCCCTCAGAACAACGTTTAATCCATGTGTACACTGCCATTTTCTTCATGGCATTATCCCCAGAAACTTGGACTAACTTGTCCCTGATGTCACTTCCGCTCTTGCCAAGTTTAACAAGAAATTTAATGTTTGTTTGTTGCTCTGATTCAAGCTCTGACATTCTCACGATGGCACACCAAAACATGTAACAATAATGAGCACCACTCAGCAAGACAGGGCCACAGGTCATCACGAACACAGCCGTGAGACGCAGGTACACCAGGCTATGACACCTTGCCGCGCTGTCGGTACAGCACCGCCAACGTAAGCGCATGGTGGCAAGGTCGCTTATTGACTATAGTTTCTGTACTTGACGTCCCCATGACTATTTTAACTACAACTTTGTGCTCCTTAGTCCCTTCCCCCGTTTCACTTACCCCACACGCCCGCCCATCTGGCAGCCATCCAAATGTTTTCTCTGTCTACGAGTTTGTTTTGGTTTTATTTGTTATTTGTCTTTTAGATTCCACACATAAGTGAAGTCGCATTGCATGTGTCTTTCTCTGTCTGACACACTCCACTCAGCACAGCACCCTCCAGGTGCGTCCATTCCCTTCCTGGCCGCGTCCTGTCCCACCGTGTGTGTGTGCCACCTGCGACTTCCCATGCATCCATCGCTGGACACCAGGCCGTTGTACACAGGCTGCAGTGAGCCTGTGGGTGCACACGTCTCTGTGAAGCAGCGTTTTGGGTTTCTTTGGATAAATCCCCAGAAGCGGGATTATTGGGCTCTCCTTTGTCTCATTATGCCCTTTGTTTTAAAGTCTATTGGGCCTGATGTAAGTATTGCTACCTCAGCTTTGGTTGTTTCCATTTTTATGAAATATCTTTCCCACCCCTTTACTTTCAGTCTGGGTGTGTCTTTCGATCTGAAGTGAGTCTGGTGGGCAGCGTACGGAAGGGTCTTGTTTTCTTATCCGTTCAGCCACACTGTGTCTTTTGACTGGAGCCTTTAATTCATATACAGTTAAAGTAATTTTTTTAAAGGACTGAATACCATTGCTTAAAGAGAAAAACAAATGGCCAGCCTAATCGGTTTCTTCCTTATTATTTACTTTGTTTTAAGGGATTATCTTCTTAGACTAGTTTGAACTTTCTTAAAAAGTAAAAAGAGAATTTCCTTTATTTATTTATTTTTTTGCAAAAGTTAAGTTTACATAGTACATGGAATAAAGTCATTTTTGATAGATATGTGGTTAATGCTATTTTATTATTCATATTTTTTATCTTTTTTTTTTTTTTCTGTCTCAGAGAAGTCCCTCTAAAATTTCTTGTAATACCGGCTTGGTGGTGATGAGCTCCTTTAGCTTTTTATTGTCTGGGAGGCTGTTTCTCTGTCCTTCCATTCTAAATGACAGCCTTGCTGGGTAGAAGAGTCTTGGTTGTAGGTCCTGGCTTTTTACCACTTAGAATAATTTGTGCCAATCCCTTCTGCTGAGGCTCTCTTCTTCTCCATCGGTGCTCCTTCCCCAGGTACTGGCATCCTTTTTCATGGCTTTGTGTGGCATCACGGCGACTGGCCGTCCGGATGGGCTTGGGATGCAGGGCTTTCCCAGAACGCGAGACTTTTGTTACATTTGTTACATTTGCTACAATGGATGAACCTGCGTGGACACATCACCATCCCCCAAAGCCCACAGATGACATCAGGGTTCACTCTTGAGATGTGCATTCTATGCGTTTGGGCAAATGTATGGTGACACGTGTCCATTGTGGTATCTGTCATAGAGTAGTTTTACTGTGCTAAACAGCTTTGTGCTCTACCTATTCGTCACCCCCTCAAACTGAGCCCCCCTGCTCTGAGCAACCACTGTCCTTTGAACCGTCTTCCTAGTGTCGCCTTTTGCAGAATGTCGTAGAGTTGGAATCAGCCGGTATGAACCCCTCTCAGATTGGCCTCTTTCACTGAGTACCAGGCATTTAAGTTTCCTCCAGGTCTTCTTGTGGCTCGATAGCTCACTTCCTTTTAGCACTGAAAATATTCCATTGTCTGGTGAACCGCAGTTTGTTTATTTACTCACCTATTGAAAGACATCTTGGTTACGTCCCAGCTTTGGCAGTCGCGAATAAAGCTGCTGTAAACATTCGTGTGAGGTCTTCACGTGGACATGTGTTTTCAGCTCCTTTGCGTAAATCCCAGGGAGCACGGTTGCGGGGTTGTGTGGTGAGAGCATGTTTGGTTTCGTGCGCAGCAGCGAAGGAACTTCCACAGTGGCTGCGCCACTTGCATTCTCAGCAGCAGTGACGGACGGTCCCTGTGGCTCCGCGTCCTCGCCAGCACCTGGTGGTGTCAGTGTTCTGGATTTCGGCCATGCTAATAGACGTGTGTCGGTTAATTAACATTTGAAATAAGGAAAACATAAAATCCAAAGAACAAAGTATTTTCTATGATGTTGTCAGGCATAGATCTATGATTATTGAAGTTCAACATTTGTGCTTGATGTATTTTGATTTAAAAAAGAAAACTGGTTTAATAATGCACATTTTGCTTGATAATGACTTTAATTTTTTACTGTACGATGTGCCATGGTAATCTTTATACATGGCTGCATGGTATTCCATCATATCCATGAATCTTAATTTATTTAACCAGTTTCCTATTGTTGGAAAATTATATTATTTCCAAATTTTTACTATTATTAACAAGGTGGAGACAGAGATACTAGTGAATATACCTTTGCATAAATCCTTTGTTATTCCTTTGTAACAAATTCCTTGAAGTAAAATTCGGGGGTTATGAAGTTTTTAAACTTTTGCAGTACGGTATGTAGCTAAATAGCTCTGTGGAAAGGTTAAAATTTATGATTTGATTATTTCTCAACATATACAACATATGTAGTTCCTCAGCTTTTACCAATATTAAGTTTGGTGAGTTTTGCTGGTTTTTAACCTTTGCCAACTTGCATTACACGTTGCTCTCGTTTAAGGTTTCGTGTCCCTGCGAGCCCAGAACATTACCGTTTGGGATTCGGTCTGAGTCGGAGAGCAGTTTTCCTATTGGACTCACAGGTATCACCAGGACAGGACGCATCCTGGGGGCCACAGGGAGGGGATGGGGGTGGGCAGGCGGGGGCCTGCGGGGCAGCCTGGGCCGAATGCCACCCGAAAGAGGTCAGCGCTATCGCTCTGTCTGCTCCTCCCATGCCGATGGCGGGGGCAGACACGGGCACCGGAGGGCCCGGAGCGTTTACAGCACTTGGCCCTGGACGTCCAGCCCCTGTGGCTGAGGCGTTGGCACTGGGATAGTTTCTCTGAACCTTTGAGAGCTTGCTTAGGGCGTGAGGATCTCGGGGCCCAGCCCTGGAGTCAGAAGGGACGACGGTCCGTAGGGGCTTGTGAAGCCAGAGCTTTGCTAAGGGGGTCTGGACGTTTACTGTCACCCTCTGCAGCTTCCCAAGTGGGGGACCCAGACCCTGCCCCCCAGCGCCTCTGCAGCTGTTTAACACGTGACTTCGTGTCACGGCTCGCACGCCCGGAACCTACTTCCAGGACCGGAGGCGTTCCGCCCTCCTTGCCCATTCGTCCGCGTGTGGACCCAGCAGGTGACCCGTGGGCCGGGCCCACCCCAAGAGCAAACTTTCTGAGGGAGCCAGTGACTCGGATGGGTTTGGGCCCTTCTTTATCGTTGATCCTCACGGACTCCTGAGAACACATGGTGGTCACAGGGGCCTACAGACAGACACAGGTGGACAAGTAACCTTTCTAAAAGGTGCTTGGACGCCGCTCAGCCTCACCCGCGATGCACCGAAGTGGGTCCCCTGCCGGCAGTGCCCCACCACCACGCTGAGCACAGAAAGCCGCTTCCTGTCTGGTCCTTGGTGGCAGGTCGGCGAGCACCACGTTCAGGCGTCCTGGACTTCGGGCGCCTCGTCGCGTAAGGAAGCGGAGTGACGTCCGGGACAGTGACGTCCGGGGGGCAGCCCCGCACAGTCACCTTTCTGGCTGATCGATACTTTGATTCACTTATTCAGTCACCAAACATGCATTTAACACCGTCCGTGCTCAGGGCCTGCGCTTGCTGTCCGGGGAAAGGGAGATGAACGGGGCAAAGTCCAAGGGAGACCCAGAGGCGACAGGACAGGCCGCTGAGGGCCGGGGGGCGTCCGGGAGGAAGCGCCTTCCGATCCGGGCCTCGAACACAGCGTAGAGGTACATGCAGCGGGCCCGGTGTCGGGCTGAGGGGTGTCTGTCGCATACACGTCACGCAGCTTGTTGGAAGGCGATTCCTAAGAATCTTTTCACCGTGTGCGGCTGGCAGTCTCCCTGAGGCGGGAAGGAGCGCGCCCGAGCAAACATGGCTCATTCACGTCCCCGCCTGGTTCAGGTCACCGTTTTACAAAAAGGATGAATTGGTGGTTACAGAACGGTCATGAGCATGTCACGGGCAGTCGGGGGAAAACGGGAGCAACCACGCAGGACGCCAGGTGGGCGCTGGACCCCCCTCGGATGCCAGGTGGGCGCCGGACCCCCGCGGGATGCCAGGTGGGCACCGGACCCCCCGGGGGACGCCAGGTGGGCGCCGGACCCCCCTCGGGACGCCAGGTGGGCGCCGGACCCCCCCGGGGGACGCCAGGTGGGCGCCGGACCCCCCCGGGGGATGCCAGGTGGGCGCCGGACCCCCCGGGGGACGCCAGGTGGACGCCGGACCCCCCTCGGGACGCCAGGTGGGCGCCGGACCCCCCGGGGGACGCCAGGTGGGCGCCGGACCCCCCCCTCGGGACGCCAGGTGGGCGCCGGACCCCCCTGGGGGACGCCAGGTGGGCGCCGGACCCCCCCCCGGGGGACGCCAGATGGGCACCGGACCCCCCCCCCCCGGGGGACGCCAGGTGGGCGCCGGACCCCCGCGGGACAGCTGTGTAACCAGCGTGGCGCGCGCCCGATGCCGACGTGGCATTAAGTGACAGCTCTGACTGAGAACTCCAGAAAATGGATAGAGAGGTTCAGTTGGATGCTGCTGTGAGCAGCCACTTTTCCTGTTTTCCTGTGAAGTGTGTTGCTTTCGCTAGGGTATGGGCTGTTTTGTTTTGTCTTCTCAAATATTTCCTTTTTCATTTTGAATTTTCAGGGGACGAACCCTTAGCAGCGACGTGGTAATGTGTCCTCATAAAGCCCGTGGGACCAACAGGTACCGTGGTACTTTGCCAGGGACTCAGAGCAGAGAGCGTGGGCCTGGGAGCAGGGGTGCGAGGGACACGGGGACCAAGACCGGGCCGCTTGACTGGGCCAAGGGGAGGTTGCTGGTGACCTCCAGGTAGGCTGGCCGGGCGTCCCATTTGACACAAGACGGTGCTGTCGTTTTCTGTCCCGTGTCAAATGGGACGTCGGCTCGGCCGGCCTGGGCAAGGACTCTCTGAGTGGGGCAGTGGGGACCACAGGCAGACAGAGTGGGCTCTGGGGGAAGGCATGCTGAGACAGAGCAGGCCGCACACACGGGGCCCAGTCGGCTGCTGCCGGAATGCGGGGTGACAGGCAGTGACGGGGGGTGGAGGCCGGGAGGACAAGGCTAGCTCAGCGAGGGCTTCGTGGCCCGTGTCTAAAAGTCGAGCTGTGAGGCCGTGGGCAGAACACACGGAGGGATTTGCAAGAGAGAAGTGTGGGACTCCAGCTCACGCTGGGAATAGGCTGAGCCCCCGTGTGCAGGTGTGGGTGCCGCACTCACACCCTGTTACATCTATGGGGAGTCGTCACCAGGGTGTCTCCTCAGCTGCAGTTTCGTTGTATTTGCCTGCAGCTTAGAAGAATGTTTTTCCACCTTTCTAAGTCTCCATCCAGTTTGGATGAGCACTTTCAATTTCTTTCACGATTTTTTATGATGCTAGAAAATGATGCCTCAATGAAAACATCGGAAAATTATTTAAAAATTGATCCTGTGAGTTTTAAAATTCTCCTCAGCATTTTCCTCATGATGCATCCAAGGAGATCAGTCCTTCCTTGCAAAATGGGTTAAGTGAGCATGGTTGCAGGTCACCCTGAGAGTGTGACGGGCACAACTTTACCCAGATTTTGGCCTGCTGAGTTCAAAACAAGGACCATGATTTCCTGGAAACATCTGCTTCCCTAACCACCGCCTGGCACAGTCTTGGTAAATCCTAACTGTTATTTTGGGTTATTTTGTCACCCTTCATTTAGTTTACATTACGCATTCATCTTGGAAAGGCGTCCTCGGTGCTATCAGAACACGTTTCCTCCTAGTCTCCTTCCCTTTCAGGACAGTATAGCTCACTCTTACTTTTGTTCTAAAAAAGCAACAAAAATATTTCACACTTAAGCTCTCAGCCACGCTGCCGTGGTGGAGGAGAGGCCCCCTCAGAACCTTTTAGTTGCCTGAGGGGGCATTTGGTTCAGCAGGTCCCACCGACGTTCTGACGGCGGGCGGGAACAGAAATGTGTGCAATTGCTTTGGAAAGCTACTTGGCAGAACATACTAGATCTGACAGCTCACAAACCCCGTGACCTGGCAGTTCCAGTCCTAGGTGTGCACCAAACAGGAATGCATTCATGTGTACAAGGATATTCGGCGTAGCACTCGCCATCGTGGCCCCGACCAGGAACCCAGCCAAATGGGTTGTGGTACAGTCAAAACGGGGGCACCGTGCAGCAGGACGGGATGAAACACGGCCACATCACACCACATGGCTGACTCTCCTCAGCAGGATACCGGCAAAGCACGTCCGTGCGATTCCATCTACGTAACGTTCAAAAATCAGGCGAGATGAATCTATGGCGCAAGTCAGACCCGTGGTTACCTGCGGGGACAGCTAACGGCTGGCAGGGTCACAAGGGGAGGTTCTTAGATGATGGTCATGTGTTGCATTTCTTGTCTGGGTGCTGGTTCCTGAGGCCTGTTAACTCCATGAGAATCCTTCAAGTGTCCATTTTTGATTGGTTCATTTTGTGTGTATACATATCACACTTCCATTAAAGGTCAAAAAAGCAAGCCAGAAAGCATAAAAAGAAATAAAATGTTAGAAGTGCATCTAAATATACTCGTAAAAGTAAATGGGATAAATTCGTTCATGAAAGGAAAACACTCTAAAAAAATAAATAATAAAAACCCCAGAGCAAAACAGATGACTGTGTTTGTATGTCAGACAAAGCTGTACTTCCTTAGTGACTTCGTACCAACCCAAAGGGTAGTAGACCCCACGACCCCAGTTTAATTCTTAGCTCTGAGTTGGGCCCAGAGCACCCCGACCCCCTTTGCCTTTTTGAGGAGGCCTCTTTAAGAGTTGTGTCTGAGAAATGGCTCCACATCACCCATCACCCCTGATACCGACGAGCTGCTGTGCCCCCCATGGTGTCCCCCCCAGACCCCCCATTCCTCCTCAGCTGCTGTGCCCCCCATGGTGTCCCCCCAGGCTCCCCAGTCCTCCTCAGCTGCCACCCTTTCCTTGGCTCTCGGGATGCTGGGGCTGTTCCTCAGTGCCAGCCTTTCATGGTGGCCTGTGTCCCTGCAGCCTGGCTTTGCTCCTGTCTGTTACCTCTGGCATCAGGGGTTTCTGTTGGCTCGGCATCTGCACGAGCAGGCGAACTCCTGGAGGGCCAGGGGCTTCGCTCCTTCGTCTGTGTGACCCTTGACCCCACAGCCACATTCTTCATGGAGGCTCGGTAAGCGGTTATTGGGGGTTTTTCTGGTGGACTTTCAAGTGCTATTCCCCTGGGTCTCTGTGTCGTGTGGGTGACCCCATTGAACATCCCCTACCGCTTAGAAGCATCTTTCTAGAACAGGGTGTGTACAACCTGAAGGCACAGCACTCCTGAGAGTTCTGTGCCCGGCGGCTCGGCTGTGGGGTTGGTTTCCTATTTGTGTTTTCAAACATCGTCTCAGTCGATTAGCAGGAGACCTCACCACGGGGAGCTGCGACGGCCACTCGGACCCTGTCCGCTTCCCCGGGTCGCGGCCGGAGGGACTGGGCGCGTGACCCTGACTGCCGCTCCTGCGGGGGGCAGGAGGAGCCTGTCAGGTCCTTTCCTTTGTCACCAAACTCTCAATTGCTCATGACACGAGTGACACATTCTTAACTTCCACCCAAACGGGACCAGCTCGTGGTTCCTCATTTTGTATTTTGAGTTTCTTGCCGCCTCCGGGCCAGTGTTTCTGGCCGTTGGTTTTCATAAATCCACGATGGGCTCTTCATTGGGCGTATTGATGCCTTTGCTTTTGAGCTTTCTGAAGACTAAACAAGATGGGGTGTTTTTCTAGTTCAGAAATTATTTTCCCCACAGTGTGGCATGACGTGGCAGGCTTCCTCGCGAATGTCAGAGGGCGCAGAGTTCACAGTTGGCATGATTACGCCGCGTCGAGAGGAAAGATTTTTCCAGACGGTTTGGAAGTCTGAGTGGCAATATTTAGGAGACCAGGAAAAATTCGCAGCATATAATTGATTGGAAATGCTTGTTAAGTCAGTCTCTCTCTCTCTCTCTCTCTCTTTCCTTCTTCTTATTTATTTTTATTATTATTTTTTATGCAAAACTCTTCCTTCACCCTCTTCGGTGTCAGCAGAAGCTTCTCTCGTGGAGTCTAGACCCCGATATTCTGGAAGCAACACTTAGCACTGCTGGGGGACAGTAGTCCAAAGACAGTTTGTATATTAGGTAGAATCATGAAATGGCCATTTTATAGGTCAAAAACCATCAAATGTCACAGCTTGCTATGGCTTCATCTAAACATGGGTTCTTGTGATCGCATTCATCCATTTGTCAAATATTTGTTCCCCATTACCACGTGCCCGCCACCGTGCGAGGCTGTGAGCGTGTCACAGGGAAACAGTCATAGGACGCAAGGACGTCATTGCAAGGGACCATCAAACCATGCTGCGGGGGGTGGGGGGCAGGGGGTGCCCCGGGAGCCACAGCGGGGTGCTTTGACCAGGGACCATTAGGGAAAGTGGTGACTGGCAGAGTGAGTGCAAGTTGGCCAACTGAAGGGACAACAAGAGTTGTAGGAACAACACTCCAGTTCTGGAATGCTCCAAGGCCTGGGGTGGGAGAGGGGAGCAGAGTGTACGTTGCTATGGGGTTGGTGGGGAGCCCCAGGGCCCTGAAAATGAGTGGGGGATTGTAAACTGTGCTGTGGTTTTGGAAATGATTCCAGGGGCAACGGGAGGTGGGCTTCAAACTGAGGCGTGGGCAAGGCCACTCGTTCCCAGTTTGAGGGACGGAGGGCGGGGGAGGGTGGTGCCAGGGAGCCCCGTGGGGGGTGAAGCCCGGGGTGCACTTTGCCCGGGTCCCACTGGTGGGTGGTTCTTGGGAGAGCTGCATTCTTTAACGTTGGTGTGGAGGCAGAAAAATGACGACAATCTGAGCATGAAGACACTTCAGTCAGAGAGCCGTACGGGGCAGTGGCAGGTGGAAAAAGGCAAAAGAAGTGGCCTCGGCACTTCCAGGTGACCCAGCCTGTTCCCCGTGCAGAGGCTGAAGCAACAGACCAGCCAGGGCCAGCAGGAGGGCGGGCCTGGGACCTGCAGCGCTGCACGGGCCGCCGCGGGCCGCCCTGCAGACGGCTGCGTGCTGAGCACGGCCGCGAGGGCAAGCCCTCGTCGTGGGCTTGGAAGCCGCACAGAAGCACCGAGACGCGGCCAGCACCTCCAGGCGCCTGCTTCCGAGCTGCACGAAGGAGCCGTAGACGTACCCACTTTCGTGCAGACGTGAAAACGGGAGAGGGTTCCGCGGGGACGCAGCTTGTTTTGGAAAATGATCCCAGGCTCCTGCAGGGGAGGGGAGCACGGGGCACGGCAGGGAGACCTGCGGGAACACTCAGCCCGAGTATGGCTCTCCTTTATAATCCAATATTAAAATCCAGCTCTCTAAAGCACATAAATTTACCTGATCCTGGACAGTGCTTTGGCTACCTCCCGAGTCCCCTGTTATTTTTCCAAGCTGGTCCGAGTTTCCCAGGTTGTGGAAGCGCTGCTTACCCTGCGGCCTTCAAGAACATCTTGTGTTGGAGCCAGTCCCGCGGAGTTATGGTTTTTCCATCAACTAAACCTTTTCACCAAATTGCCCATGGCTGAAACTATTTTCTGATAGATAAATATTTTCAAAGTTCCACTGTCAAGCCCAGTTTAGAAATGTCAAGTTCGTAATGACTATACCCACCCGAGTCTCTTCCTCTGTACAGTCCTTGTTTTTTTCCCAGAGCAACAGATCTGGGGGGGCGGGGAGGAGAGAGCCACATATTAAAATGATGTGAGCGAAGGGAGAAACAATGGCTTCTTTGTGATACTTCCCAGTTACCCCGGGGAGAAATATCTTCAGGCTTTCTTATTCTAAAGTCACCCCATCCCCCGCGTTGCTGGCTTCCAGCTCTGGGGCCACGAGGGCTACAACTTACTGTGAACAGCAGAGCAGCCAGAATATTGTTAAAATTCTGTGGATAAGGGCACGTAGTCTAAGATTTTTGAGGACGTCACTTCCAGAAACTGAAAGATACTCATTCTCTTTGGCCAAGTTTAAGGATAGGTTTTCTATCAGAGGTGACAAGCCAGATGACACACACACACACACACACACCCCAAAACAAAACAAAAACAATATAAAGTTGGGCACAAGAGAAAAACAACTGATTCCTGTGGGACGAACGTAGCACACGGTACTCTCTTGTTTCTGTGGGGTTTACTGGTCGGGGCTCACCCCCAGGACGGTGGGTCATTGGGAGGCGGCCCTTTTGCTCCCCACTGTGATCCCAGCACCGGGTTCACGCTCACTTGGGTGAACATGTATTAAGTAAGTGAACAATCACGTGGACGAAGAGTGACAGTGGCCCAGGGAAGTCCTTGGTGATGGGGCCTTGAAGGCAGTAATTAAGGTTAAATGAGGACAACGGGGTGGGCCCAGATGCGATAGAATTAGTGTCCCTTTGAGAAGAGACACCAGCGAGCTCCCTCTCCGTCTGTCCCCAAGCGCACGTGGGGGACACAGCGAGGAGGCGACCGTCTGCAAGCCAGGGAGAGGGTCTTCACCAGGATCCCGGCTATGCTCGAATCTTGATCTGGGATGTGCCAGCCTTCAGAACTGTGAGAACATACAAGGGGGGACCCCAAAACACTGGAATTGTCTTCTGGGGGGCGGGCCCTTGTAGCACAGTCGCCCCCACTGGGTGAGCGTTCTGGGAGCCCGTCTGCATCCTGCACCAGCCGGTAGCGTGAGAGGTGTGTTCGGCTTCTGTGAATTTTTCTGGAGACTCTTTCAATGCGTGTGCCCACCTCATGGTGGGTGGTTGGCACAAACCACGTGCAGTGTGACAGCGCACCTGCCCACACCGCGCTGAGTGCTCAGCATTGGGGACCAAAAGCAGCTTGACCCCTGTGCCCCACCCTCCCTAGTCACCTGATCTCTCCCCGAGCAAGACTTGTTTTCGTTTCCCCAATGAGAAAAGTCCTCAAAGGAAAACGTGTTGCCGACGTGGAAGAGGGGACACAAAACGGCGGAGGCACCGAAAGGCCTCAACGTCCATGAGTTCAGGAGCTGTTTGCAGCCGTGGGAAAGCGTCCCGATAGGCGTGCTGCATCCAACGGGGAGCCCTTTGAGGTGCCTGAGGTGTAAACATGTGAGAATAAATAAATAAATACACACTTTTTATAAATAAATTCTGGTTATTTGGGGGGGGTGGTCCCTGCCATGTATTTCCCTTGTGTAAGCCACCCCATCTATGGCGCTTTGCTGTGACCGCCGGACAGACCCCGGCATGCAGGTGGAATGTGGCCTTGTTGTCCCTGGCTCCTGTCAGCCCATCGTCATGTTTGTCCAGTGCTTCGTTTTGTCCTAAACCCCGGGACCCTGCCCTCCCAGCGGCAGAGCTGACGCGCAGGTGGTTTCCTGGCAGACGACTTGTGGGAGCAAATGGTCCCTTGGAGTCCTTGGAATCCGGTCACTACCACGTCACAGCCCTCTCGGGGGGCACGTCCTGAGCAGTCTGAAGCGCTCAGCAGCACTCAACATCATTAATCCTGTAAAAGCGACCCAAGGCAGTCAGAGGGGAGGGAGTGGCTGTGTCAGTGAGGTGACGGGCGTAAGGATCACGCTCTGAGAACCCAAATAGCAGGCCCCTTGGTGAATTCCCATTCGTTGGCCCGTCCGTACCGTTTACTTTTTAACAAGGGCCCCTTGGTCTGTGTCTCGGTGACCCACGCTGACTGGCCAGGGCCATCCTCACTGGGGGGGTTGTTGGGGTGGTGACCCACTGCCTGGTGGTGGCAAATTCCCATGGGTGATGCCAGTGTCCTGCCACCCCTTGGCTTTGCTCCTGTCTCTGTGGCCTGGCTTCCCGCGGTGGCCTCACACCATGGAGCTCTGTGGAGACTCTGCCTCAAAGCCAGCTCTGAAATCAGCTGAGCTCCCAGCTCCGCAAAAGGGCACTGGAGGCGACAGGCAGCTCCTGGGCATCTACGTGAGGCCCTGCACACTGGGCAGGAGGAGCACAAAGGGCATTTCATGGCCGTGGCCAGAGGACCTGGGCAGCCCTTGCACTGGTGACCTCGTGAAGAAAGTGGCAATCCAATTACAAAGTCATCATCCAGGGGTGACCGAGCGAGCCAATGGATGAGGAGCGAGGTGGCCAGCAAGTGGACACGAGGTGTGCCGAGGCCCAGGGCTGCCGGAGGTCTCTCGGGGGCCGGCGGGGGCCGGTCACACCTGCCCAGGACAGTCGTCAAACTTCGTTCCTGCACCAGGAGAGCTGGCCGGCTCACCTTCCCTGTGACTATGGTCCGTGCCAACAGCCCTTGCCCTCAGGGATCTCACAGTCCGGGATGGAGCAGAAGTGGTGGTGTGTGCACACCGGCCTTCCCCCATGAGACATGGTCCTTGGGGACAATACCCCACGACATGTCTTCTTCACTTTTCAGATATGGGCAGTACGCGTGTGATAAAAACGTGATTTCTACCAGGATTTGAGGTGAGTGAAACGATGCATATTTCAGTGTCACATTTTCTAGTGATATTTGGAAGTTCCTCGTCACCGTACACATTGGGGAGTACCTGGTAATGAAGCTCCCTAACGTGGGGTTCGTGGTTCTTACACCTCCTTACACCCCTCTAAAAGGTGACTGTCCTTTGACACGTACTAACCAGGGGAGCACCTGCTGATTCACTAACGATGGGGATGAAAAATGACATCACCGGTGTCTGAGCTGACAGGCTGCGAATCGGAGCACCGCTCCGTGTGTCCCTAACTGTCCTTCCTGCAAAGGGCTGGATTTGCCTTGGGCACAGAGGGGAGGGGAACTATTTCAGAAATGGGTTTTGCAACGAAATAACAGTGTCACTCGGTGGGCCTTCCACCCCCACCCAGCCAGTGTTTGGGGGTCCCCTGGGTACTGCCCAGCGCCCCACTAAGCCAGCAGATCAGGGACAGGAAATGGCTGAGGGAAATGAGCTGGCCGCGGCTTAAAGCGGGGAGGGGAGGCTGTACCAGGAAGTGTCGTGTCCAAGCGCTGGCCAATAGGAGAGCTGTTCTCGGCTCCTCCCAAGGTAAAAGATGGCCCCGCCTACCCTCCGAGGCTTCGGCTCTCACCAGCACCCCGGTCCCCACCGGGACGCGGATCCGGGGGAGGGAGACTTGGAAGGCGGCCGTGAGGCTCCCACTGGGCACACGGCTGTCACCTCGCAGAACATATCCAAATCAACACGTCCTGGGAAATCAATGGGAAAGGACCCCGGGCTCTGCTGTGGCCAGCTGGTCAGTGCGTACCGAGAGGGGTGAGTCAGGGCCTGAAAGGGAGAAACGGGCATCAGGTGAGGTGGCTGTGGTCAGCGCACTCGGCCCCTTGGCCACGTCCGACCCACTGCGGTCTCGAATGCTCTGGGAGCTAAGGAAGGCTCTATGGTGCTAAATGGTTGGCAACGAATCAGACGACGAATACTTTGTGACCCGTGCAAAGTGCCTAGAAGTCACAGTTCCATGTTTTAAAATAAGTTTTACGGACGCACAGCCCGCTCCGTCACGTACGTGTGGCCGCTTGCACAGCATGGCGGCGGGCAGGGCTGCTGGGAAGAGACCAGGTGGCCCAGAAAGCCTAAAGGCCCACCTCTCTGGCCCTTCACGGGAGAGGTTTGCTATTCCTGTTCCAGAACATCACAGAAGAGAGAGGCAGACGCCCCAGGCCACCATATGGCTTTCATAGTATGTTGTGTGTAACAGATCGTAAAGTCCTTGGGGTGTCATCTGCGATCTGTCTAAAGTCTACTGTTAGGAGCGTCTGAAGTATTGTCGGCAAATGCCAGACCACGTGGGCGGGGCCGGGGAGCAGCTGCCCTTCCGGTACCTGGTGGCCTCTGTTCGGGTGGGCCACATCTCTGTGGGGGTTAAAATGAAAGAAGACACGAGAGGTGCTAGATGTTTAATGACTAAGACCCTGGTGTTCATGAAATGCAATGTAACAGAGACCTTTAGCTCTGACTTTGACTTTCTCCCAGTTACGGGGTGACGTGTGCCCTCCAAATTCACATGTCAAAGCCCTAACCTCCAGGACCTTGGAATGTGACCTTATTTGGAGGTAGGGTCTTTGCAGAAATGATTACTTATAAGGAGGTCATTGGGTGGCTCTAATCTAATATGACTGGTGTCCTCAGAAGAGGAGATTAGGACACAGACACACACACAGGGAGGGTGGTGGGAAGACAGACGGAAGATGGCCATCCACCCTCTAAGGAAAGCTGCCCAGAACAGAACCTCCCTCAGCCCTCAGGAGGAACCACACCTTGACCTCAGACTTCTGGCCTCTTGAGCTGTGAAAAGCTGTACTTCTGTCGTGTGAAGCCAACCAGTCTGTTAGGGCAGCCCTAGCAGACTGATCCACGACCTCACCCGGGTTGGAGAGCCATTGTGCTTCATGTGCGAACAGTTCTTAGTAAATCATTGCACATTTCTTGTCTAATTATTCACAGATTTTTGCACAAATGATGATTTCGTATTTGACTGGGAAGAGCCAGCACTGACACAGGACAGAGGGGTCTCCAGCGCTGTCCTGGCTGGCCGCTGGAGTCTGTCGGGTAGTTTACTATAGGCCTGTGAAAGGGGGACAGCTGTTTCGCTTTAAACTTCAGCTTCCTCTATAGGCAGTGGAAAATGACGCTAAGAAGTGATTCTAAAAAGGCCAGGCTTGTTCTTTACGAGAAGTTTTCCAAAAGTTACAAAAACGATGGTCTTTCTCCTGGAGAGTTGTTTCCAGCTGACTCCCTACTGGCTCAGTTCTGCCCATATTTGCCTCCACCTCCAACCTCATTTATTTTGGGGGGGGCGCTTAAACAAGTAATATGCCTGCCCAGGGTTGGATTTATGAGTTTTATGCAGATCGTTAAAAATAGCACAACTGTGGGCAGGCGAATGACCACAGGAAGTGATTCACTTCCTCTGGTCAGCTTCTCTGACACCTACCAATCCCCGAGAAATAGAAATAATACAACTTCTACTGATGAGTCACAGCAGGTCATTGCTAGATTGGACCTGCTCCATCAGGTGGGCTGACCACCATACTGGACAGACGAGAAGCTTGCAATCACCAAGTGCAAAGACACATCAAGGGACATTGAGAGCCTGGCACAATCTCTTGATTCCTATTTCTGCCATGACTGACCCAACCAGGGGACATTTCTGCGTGCCACCAAGGCTATACATCTTGGAAGTCTGGAATCATGCCTAAGGTCCACTCTGTAACCCCAACTCTTCACTCTAACATTTACATGGCACAGATGACAAAGTGGACTCTACAGTAACTATGATAGGGCACCTCCCAGTCTGCTCTGGGGGAGATGAGGAGGGGTGGTGGTGGTGCCATCAGTGGTCCGCCGTCAGTTTCAGTCCTGTTTCAACAGACCCTTCACAGTGGTCCAAACCGGTTACCTGGTCTTGGTCAGGTGATGGTCTAACCAGACGAGAATAATTACAAGGACCTTGAACCTTATCTGGTGTTGTACAGGTTGCATTTCATCCAGCATGGTCGCATTCATTTGCACCAGTTCTGGAGGGTCTTCAGGCGCGTCACTGAATTTGATATCTGGGAAATGGGACAGGGTTCAAGGGCCCTGTGGACTGTGAACCTTCTCTGCCCCCCACCCCAGCTTGAGGAGTGGGGAAATAGGATTCCACCAAGGCTGCTAGAAGCGGCTGAGCTGTGGGTGCGGAGGCTCCTGCACCGCGGGTCTGGGCCCTTGGGGGCCGGGTTCCCTTTTCCTGTGGGGTTCCCAGGAGAGGCTGCCCGCAGTGCTGCTGTGCTCCCTCCGCAAGCCCTGAGTGACCAGTAACGTTTTGGACAGATATCAATATATCACCAAGTGATTGCTTCAAAAAACCACCTATGGAAACTTCTGGAACAAGGTGGATTACAAATAAGGAAATGAGCAATCCAGGTGCCGCCCTCACCAACAACTCCATGCAGGGCCTTTGCGCCTTTTTTTCTTTTTTTTTTTTAATCACTTAAGACGTTTTTGGAAAAATAATCTTAAGAAGTTAAAAAATGTAAAGGATTCTTCTTAATCCAATATACGAAGACCAGTGTTTTCTTTGCACATTCTGGTTAGT